>JAIUZE010004960.1:0-22825 GCA_022085475.1 Heliosperma pusillum
AATGTGATTATATTATTCATATAATCACATCTCTCAGGCACATCCTTTAGGTGTGACTTTTAGGGACCAGTTGATCACCGCCATAAAAATGACAATAACGTCAAACTCCTAGCAAGCCAACCGTTATCGATAAACGTTAATCAACTGATAAGAATACAAAGTATACCCTGTGAACCTGTAAGAGATTTATTCATGTTATCACACTAACTGTGGAGGACACTAGCTCCAACAATTAAACCAAGCATTATCTTAGCTTGTTTGACCAATTAATAAGATAATTTTAATGTTTGGTGAATAACGTATCGAACAACCTATTGATCAATATGTAGTTTTACAACATGCCACCCAGTATATTTTTTGTCATATTTGATTTAAAAGAGGAAAATTTATTTTATTTACAAAGAAAAATAACAATCTATTATTGTTAATTTGCTAATAACTAAACACGTTAACCAAACACGTATCGAACAACTAATTATGTTAATTTGAGTTTGACTCATTCCAAACTCATAACTTATACTTTTATTGATTAAACCAAACATCCCCCAAGATATTAGAAGATAATTATGATTTCAAAATTAATTACCTCCCCTGAAATAATATCTTTTTTTAACTGCCATGATATTCTAAGATACCTCAATTCCCTCAGTTTTATATATCATTGCAATAACTAAGGAACCAATTAAAATTACACACATATGTTACAAAAGTTATTCTTTTTATCGTATGATAAAATTACAGATATATGTTACAAAAGTTATTCTTTTTATTGTATAATTTATAAACATTTTTACCAAATTAAAAGTTAGTCAAATACTAAACCGCGAAAGTGAAAGTTTAACCCCTTAACTTTATCCAATAATCAAATTAGGCCTCTGAAGTTTCATTTCTTACATTTATGATAAATTGTCTAATAATAATAAAATTATTAGAAACACTCGCCATTACAATTATGTATTGTATAAAAGCTATAAGGTTACAAAACTTGAATTTATATATGATTAATAACTGCATTATAGTATGAATTTTGATGATTATTCATGAAACTCAAACTATGGGATTTAATTTCACCTTCGACTATTTATAGGACCTAATTGCTGAGAGGAGTTAAGGGGATGAATTACCACTTTTGCGCTTACTAAACACTATATAGAATAGAATATAATTAAACATAACATGTATGATAAAGAAACTTAGTTTCTTTTAGGGCGTCTAAAATACAGTGGCAGAGTCATGTAGGGGTTCTAAAGGGGAACGGAAGCCTTGGCCAATTCGTTAGACAAGGGAAAAGTCGTATGTAAAATTTTTGATTTTTTTTAACCTTGTTTATGTTAGGAGTATTACGTAATCTTACGTAATATATCATATATTTATCTTTCTATCTTTCGTATTATGTAATCTTGTTAATATTTCCAAATCTCCGTCTTATAGTATATTACCATAGTTTGTATTAGGTAAATATTGTGTTAGGGTTTATAATTGTAACTAGTATAAATACTAGCCTTGTATTCATTGTCAATTGTGTGAATAATAATAAAAACTCTTTCCCTTACATGGTATCAGTTACCCTCCGATCCTTCACATAAACCTAACCCGTCTTCCACAACTCTCGCTATGTCGAGCCTCACCATCCAAAATCCTCATGAACCGAGCATTCCGCTCTATCTCGTCAATTTATCCATGGTAGACAAACTCACTCAATTGACGTTTATGCAATGGCAAGATCAAGTTGCATCGTTCCTCATTGGGTACGACTTACTCAAATACCTTGATGGCTCCTATCCGTGTCCTCCGGCCACCATTGCCGCACCCACCGCCACAGACAAAACCCCCACCACCGTAACCAACCCAGCCCCACCAGACATGGAACCGCCAAGACCACCTAATCAAAGGCGCCTTACTTGGCACACTCAAACCCGAAACCCATGCTCTCGTTATGCGTGCTCCAACCTATGCCAAATCAACCCGTGGTCATATCCTTCAAGTTAAAGACCGTCTTGACTCCATATCCAAAGACTCAACTCAAACCGTCACTGACTATATGTACACCATAAAATCTTGTTCCGACAAACTCGCCATGCTTGGCAAACCTATGGACTCCGAAGACATCATTGCCAAGGTCATTCGTGTCCTTAACTATGAAATCTACAAACCTATCATTGACGCCGTTAATGCTCGAGACGACCCTATTTCCTTTGACACACTTCATGAAAAACTAATCAACTTCGACCTTAGCCAAAAACACCACTCTCAACCAGCCCCCTTCCCTGCCTCGGCCCACCTTGCTCACGCCAATCGATCCTCCAACCGGCCCTACATTCCCACCAACAACCGTCCCTCTGGCTCCACCACCCGTCCCTCTCCCTCCACCGACACTTACACCCCTGCCCCGTTCAAGGGTAAGTGTCAATATTGTCGTGCTACGGGCCATGTCATCTCAACTTGCTACAAGTTCAAACGCGATTACCCTAATGTCGTGTTTCCTTCCTCCAATACTTTTGTTCCCGCCTCCCAAAACCGCGCCCCACCACAGGCCCACACCGCCACTACTGTCCACCCCACCTCCCCTACCTCTCGTCCCTGGCTAGTCGACAGTGGTGCCACTCACCACATCACCAACGACCTTGACAACTTGGCTCTCCACGCTCCATATGATGGAAGCGATGAACTAGTGATTGGTGACGGTTCTGCCCTACCCATATCTCGTGTAGGTTCGTTTCGCTTTTCACTCAACTCTACTACTTCGCTTCTTTTTAAACACGTGTTATTTGTTCCAACGATTTCTCGAAATATTTTGTCCGTCTCACAACTTTGTTTCGACAACAATGCCTATTTTGAATTTTCACAAACCTCTTTTTTTATAAAGGATAAACAAACGCATCGGATTCTCATACGCGGGACGTCTAATGGTGGAGTCTATGAATGGCATCCTCCTCAACCTGCCGCGTACACTAGCCGACTCTCCAAAGACTATGGTTGGCATCATCGTCTTGGACATATTTCGGCAAAAATACTACAATATTTAACTACTAAGCTTTCCGTTTCTACTCCTAGTTCCTTAGTCGATTTTTGTAACTCTTGTCATATACACAATAGCCATAAACTTGAGTTTTCTACGTCAACATTAATATCTAAAGCACCCTTAGATTTAATATTTACCGATGTATGGTCATCTCCAATTTTATCTTATGATAATTTCAAGTATTACATTATCTTTGTTGATCACTTTACTAAATATATTTGGCTCTACCCACTTAAACAAAAATCCGATGCGACGACTATTTTCACTCGTTTTCAAAAACTCGTTGAAAGATTTTTCAAACGCCCCATCTTACAAATATTCTCCGACAATGGCGGTGAATATATAAAGATGGCTCACAGACTTAATGACCAAGGTATCGGACACCTTACCACCCTACCTCACACCCCCGAGTTAAACGGGTATGCAGAACGTCGTCACCGTCATATAGTTGAAAGCGGCCTTGCCCTTCTCACCCATGCTCACTTGCCACCCACGTTATGGCCACATGCCTTCTCTAATGCCACCTATCTTATTAACCGTCTCCCCACTCCAACATTACAAAACTCGACTCCCTACTTCACCCTATTCGGCCATCAACCCAACTACGCGAAACTTCGAAGCTTCGGATGCCTTTGTTATCCATGGCTCCGACCCTACACCACGCACAAATTAGAACCCCGCTCCAAACCGTGTGTGTTTGTCGGTTACTCAACTACTCAAAGTGCGTTTTATTGTCTCGACCCTACTACAAACAAAACCTTTGTCTCCCGACATGTCAAATTTATCGAGCATAGCTTCCCTTACTCGGACCTTGTTCGAGAACCAACAACCAGCCCCTCCCCTCCTCTACCCACCTCCTCCTGGCTTCCCGGCACTCTCGACCCCCAGTCCGCTGCCACCACACCACCACCCCCCCATGCCACCCAACCCCCCGTCCCCTGGCTCTCCCCCTGCTCGGCACTCCCCTGCCTCACCTCCCACACCCAGCTCCCCTGCCTCACCCGGCTCCTCTGCCCTCCCCACTTCCCCTGCTGCTGCCCCCTCTCCCGTAACACCTGTGACCACCCCCCACAACAGTCCACCTCCTCCCCCACCCCCTCCACCTCCTCCTCGGATGACCACCCGACTCTCGAACAACATTAGAGTCCCCAACCCCAAATATGCCAAACTAGCCACTCTTCTTCCGCCATCACAACTCTCTAATACTACAAAACAAGCCTTAGTCGACCCAAAGTGGCGCGATGCGATGCTTGCCGAGTTTGCTGCCTTACAAAACAACAATACATGGACCATTGTTCCTCCTAACTCATCCTACAATGTCATTGGATGTAAATGGATTTATCGTATCAAATACAAACCCGATAACACCATTGATAAATACAAAGCTCGTCTTGTTGCAAAAGGATTCCTTCAACGACCCGGAGTGGATTACTCCGACACCTTCAGTCCAGTTGTAAAACCCGCCACGGTATGTACTTTGTTGTCCCTTGCTCTCACTAACGGTTGGTGTCTTCGCCAACTTGACATTAACAATGCTTTTCTCCAAGGCAATCTTAATGACGAAGTTTACATGTCACAACCACCGGGCTTCACTAGTCCCGAACACCCCTCACACGTATGCAAGCTCACTAAAGCTATCTACGGTCTTAAACAGGCCCCACGTGCCTGGTACACGACACTCAAGCAACACCTCCTTGGCCTCGGCTTCAAGGCCTCACTTGCTTACTCGTCTTTATTTTTATACACGACACTGTCACACTCCATTTACCTACTTGTTTATGTCGACGACATTATTGTCACCGGCTCCAACCCAAGTCATGTGTCTTCCTTCATTGAGTCCCTAGCCACACGGTTTTCACTCAAAGATTTAGGCACTTTGTCTTACTTTCTAGGTGTTGAAGTCACCCCCAACCCCCTTGGTCTTCTCTTGACACAATCAAAATACATCCATGACTTATTGCACAATCACAAAATGCTCGAGTCAAAACCCGCCACCACACCCGTGGCTGTCCACCCCACCCTTCATCACGATGGTAGTCCCGAAATCCCCAACATCACGGATTATCGTGCTCTTTTGGGTAGTCTACAGTATCTCTCGTTTACTCGTCCCGATATCGCCTTCACCGTCAACAAATTGGCTCAGTTTATGCACCGTCCCACTGATCTCCATTGGTGTGCTCTAAAACGCTTGCTTCGCTATCTAAATGGTACGTCTCATGTTGGTCTTCAACTCTACCGGTCCTCCCCCACTCGGTTACATGCCTATTGTGACGCGGATTGGGCTGGGGATCGTGACAAGTATGTCTCCACCTCGGGCTATGTTACTTACCTCGGTCGAAATGCCTTGTCTTGGGCCTCGAAGAAACAACGTGCCTTAGCTCGATCCTCTACCGAGGCCGAGTTTTGTGCCGTTGCCACTACCTCAGCCGAGCTTACTTGGCTCCGGTCCTTACTCACTGAACTTCGTGTTCCAATCTCTCAACCACCGGTTATCTATTGTGACAACCTTAGTGCTACTCACTACTCTGCTAACCCGGTGTTTCATTCAAGAATGAAACATCTCGCTCTTGCCTTCCACTTTGTCCGTGAACAAGTCCAGAATGGTCATCTCCGTGTTCAACATATATCCGGTGATGATCAGCTTGCCGACGTCCTTACCAAGCCCCTTCCACGACCACGGTTTATCTTGTTGCTTTCCAAGATCGGTCTCGCCCGCGGGTCGTCTGTCTTGAGGGAGCGTGTTAGGAATATTACGTAATCTTACGTAATATATCATATATTTATCTTTCTATCTTTCGTATTATGTAATCTTGTTAATATTTCCAAATCTCCGTCTTATAGTATATTACCATAGTTTGTATTAGGTAAATATTGTGTTAGGGTTTATAATTGTAACTAGTATAAATACTAGCCTTGTATTCATTGTCAATTGTGTGAATAATAATAAAAACTCTTTCCCTTACAGTTTACTCTGTCACACTACTAGTTGATTGTTACCCCTGCTGAGATTTATCACCCTAATAAGCCCTAACATCAAATCCTTACTTCACCGACCTATGGGGCAAATAATGGCAAGATGGGAACCCTCTTTACTCGATACATTGAAACTGAACGTTGACGGATGTTCAAAGGGAAATTCTGGTTTAGCTGGCGCTGGTGGTTTATGCCGAAACAACAATGGAGATTGGGTTTTTGGCTTTGTTTTAAACCTTGGTTATGCTACAGTGACTCTGGCCGAGCTTCGCGGATTATGGGTTGGCCTTAAATTGGCAAGAAATCTCAGAGTAAGACAACTCATGGTGGAGTCAGATTCAAAGATAGTGGTAAACCTTGTTAATGGTGATACGGAAGACAACCGTACTTATGGGGCTCTTATCAGCGATTGCAGGGGATTACTAGCTGAGGGTGAAGAGTATGTTCTACGTCATGTGTATAGGGAAGCAAATGTTTGTGCTGATAAGTTGTAAAATCTGGCACTTGGATTTCCTCTCGGTGCCCATGAGCTTCGTGCTCCTCCACACGGGGTTCAACTTTTAATGATCCATGATGCACAAGGCTTCAGTGTAGCTCGATCTATAGCTATGTAATTCGGCTTCGGTCCCCCTTTATTCATCAAAAAAAAAATTCAATATAAATGTGAGAGTTTTGACTAATTTTATCATGATTCATGATTGCGTACCTCATATTTGAAAATAGTTTTAACTTTAAGATTTAGGTAGTTTTAGTTAAAGGCATTCAAGATTTGAGCTTATGCACCCGAAACATCGCAAAGGCGGGTGCTCCATCGCAATTAACATTTTCTACAAACCAAATGAGCTACAAATATTATATGTATATATTCCGTAAGAAGCAACTATAGAATTAACAAACATTACATAATAAGACGGTCTTACATTGTGAGATAGTCCATTTTGTGTAAAAAAAAATCTATTTATTGCTAAATGAGCTATCTTTGACACAATGAAACCGTTGCGTGAAACCGTCTCATACATATTTACCGATCAAATTATTATCTAAAAGACAATTTTATAGACGTATTAATGCTATAGTAGTGCATGGTCAAACACTATTTATTAATTTATACGTTAGACTAATATTTCTACCCTTTCTAGATATAGATATATACTCCTAATTAAGTTACCCTAGTTATCATCACCATTTACCACCATAAAGCATCTTCCATAATCACTCCATTCCCTAATAATCCTATGTTAACAGGTGGGGATCATCTTCATTTCTTTTCAAGAGTCCCGGACTTCATTTTCTACGAACGGCTCGGATGTAATCTTTTAATGATCAGGTTGTATTTAATTCGTAAAAGTAATATTTTAATGAATGGACAGAAAAAGTATATATATATATATATAAAAAATTAAAATATAATTGTATAAAAAAGAAAATGGAATAAAAGAAATTAAGATGATCCAAATTAAACGCAAACCTCTTATAATCTCTTTTAAGAAACCTATTTTTTGTGATAAAAACCCTCCACCAACTTTCCACAACACACATTCTCTTTTTTCATTTGTTCTATACAGTTGTTATATACATATATAGTTACATGAGCTATATGCCTATATCCGCGTTTTTCCATTTATAAATACACAATTCATACAACCATTTTTCCCTTCATAGTACTTGGTCAAAAAAAAATATTCCATCAACTCATATATTTTTCTCACTAATCACTCTCTCTTTCTGACTCGATCACAACAACAACATCAGAGTCTTAATCCTAAAACAATCTCGATATATTTCACAAAGACAAAGCCTTGATACAAAAATTATTTAGGATCGGCTGATATTACTTTTAGGCAGATTCTCGAAATAAAAATGCATAATTCAAATTTATGGGGAGGTTCATTTGAGGTGCAAAAGGATTTAGATCAAGAAGATAGAGATGAAAGGGTAAAAACAATAGAAGATTATGATAAATCAAGTTTATTATACCAAGAACACCTTAATAATAATAATAATAATAATAATAATAATAATAATAATAATAGTCAATATTTACATGAAATGCAACAAAGTTGGCTTTTAGCACCACAAGAGTCTCGTAAAAGCAGGAAAAACAAGTACGTTGATTTGGGTTGCATTGTTGTTAGCAAGAAATTAATCAAAGGGGTATTTTGGTCATTTGTTATTGCATTTATTGTTATAGCCATGCCTATAATTATTGCTAAGTCTTTGCCTAAACATAAGCATGGACCGCCTCCTCATGATAATTACACTCTTGCCCTTAATAAGTCTCTTCTCTTCTTCGATGCCCAAAAATGTAAGTCTATTTTTCTATTTCTTAGCCATGAATTCTCTATGTTTTTATTTAATGAGTCATAAAGACTACTCCTTTTGTTCGAATTGTTTGTTTACCTTTAACCAAAACAGTAAGTCTTATTTAAGTCTTAAAACAGAAAATATTCATATACTGGTATTAAGGACAAAATTTATGGCATTTTCTAGGCAACTTCTCATATAATATGATATATATTTAACTCGTTTTAAGCTTAGACGAATAATGGCATAATGCTTCTCTTAAATGAGAATGTGTGTAACTGTAATATCCGAACAAAATATAAAAGGTAAATAAATAATTAGTAAATAAATAATTGGGACACTGGGAGGAATTTGTAAGTCAATATTCATAATACTTTGGTTTTACTCATTAATTCATTAGTCATGAATGCATAAGGTCATTTTAAGTATGAATTATGAACGTCTATGTATTTTATGTAGAGTGATTAAGGTAATAAATCAATGTGATCTTGTAAAATACGTAGCTACTAGGACATCTTAATGTGTTTATAGGGATTTGTAATTTCATTTAATTCCATGAATTTCACCTCTTTAATTTTGTTTAGCCATGAAAATCATGAAGATTTTGAAGAAAAATTAAATGATTTCGAAAAAAGTTGTTTAATTTAGAAAAAAAAAAATTCCTTAGAGAAGTTAAAGAAAAAGGAACAACTATTTTCAGATTTTCACACTCTAATTTGCCTATTCTTCCGTCCCCCTTAAAAAGAGCATACGGCATACACCCTCTATATGTTCGATTTATATTTTAAAATGCGCATATTATATGCTTTAAAATATACGGAGTAATATTTGTTTCAAGTTATCAAAAAAAAAAATTGCTAGACAAGTAAAAAGCATTTACTGTATATTTTAATAGCAAGAAAATTATTATGAAATTCTTCGAAATAGTGGATAATACAGAAAATGGATGGTATATTAAAACAAACAATTAACATAAAATAGAAGATAATTTTGAGAATATGGGATGAGGAGTACTTTGCGAAATGAAATCGCATGGATAATTATTTTTTAGAACTTATATTTAATCACATATATTTCTAAAATGAACATTTTGAAGGGTATTTTTCCATCTTTAATAGGTTTATATATATACTCACAAATCACAAATAAATGCGTTGAATCATTTTATCTTAGAAATAACATTTTCATAATTACTTTTGAGATCACCCATTTATGATTTTCTACTTTATAAATAATAATAGGGTTGATTTGCCAAATAGTACTTTTTCTCAATCCATTTTTTACATATTTAGTAGCTCATATGCATTAATGCATATAAGGGAAATATTGAGAAATTTGAAATTTTTTGACAGCTCATAAACCAAAAGTCTTAGACAATAATACTGTAAATGACTAAATGATAGTCGAAGTATAGTTGGACTTAACTACGTAAGTGCGTGCTAATTCATGCAATCATGCATATTAAGACGTTACACTAAATTAATGATACAAGTATATGTGATTTGAACGTCGAATTATAAACAGAAATTCAATTTGAAATTTATCAACGCAATTCAACTCGATCGAAAGAGGAAGGTTGATACATATATGAGATTTATCGTTTATAATACTTTTCTTTTAATTACGCCGTATTGAACTCAACGAGGACCTTAGTAATACACATATACTCGCATAGGGTCGACTCTTGTTTATCGACTATTTAAGTCCATATATAATTTAGTTAATAAATTATCATTCGACCGTACTCGATTCAATTGGTTGAATATAAGTATTTATACAAAAAATTAATTGTTCGAATCTTGCCCCCTTTTATTATCTTTTTATTATTTGTTTCAAGATCGGCCATTACCGAAGATGTTATTGCGTCAACGTATCTATATTGCACAATTTAACGAAGATGTTATTGCGTCAACGTGCAAAGTCAAATGTCTAAACAAAATTAATAAAAGTTATTGCTTAAGTTCGCCATATTGATTATAGTTGTGTGAAATATTTTGTTTGGGAAGTTATTGCTAAGTTGGCCACGGATTTATAAAAGTGCATTATGAGTTATGACTTCGATCCCCATTTAATACACAAATAAAAAAAAAATACCGGCAGTCCTGCGACACTGAAGACAAAACACTAGTCAAACTTATGATAAATTCTACTATGTAATTCATCCGTGCTAACCATTGGTTACCTTTAATTAAAATATCCTTCAAAGAAGATTAAAATAAATAATTAGGACTGAGCGAGTTTAGTTGTAAGACAAAGGGGTTAGTTTTTTCATATTAGAACTTTATTGTTATAAAATCACACTTTCTCTTGAATTTTTCTCTTAATTATGATTGTATTGTAATATCTTATAATAAAATTTGTCTTTTCTATATTATTACGAATACTCGAACCTTATATTATAAATGTTCCTTGCTCACATAACGTCAATTACAAAATTGCCTAGCGGGACAACTGGACAAGGGGTTAAGTGTAACAACACGTCTGTACCAGAAGTCAGAAAACATATAGAGACTATTTCCGAATACATTTACTTTGAAAATTTTTCAAAATGTGTTTGTAACATAGTTGTGTGTATGTGATAATGTAGCTGGGAAGTTACCAAAGAATCATAAGATTCCATGGAGAGGAAGCTCAGGATTAAAAGATGGATTAAAATTGAGTGATGCAAAAAAAAGATTAGTAGGAGGATATTATGACTCTGGAGAGAATACTAAGTTCAATTTTCCGATGGCATTCGCGATGACAATGCTAAGTTGGAGTGTCATCGAGTACCCTCACAAGTATAAAGCCGTTGGAGAGTACGAACATGTTCGAGAGCTCATCAAATGGGGTACTGATTACTTGCTATTAACCTTCAATCACACCGCCTCGACCATTGATCATATTTATAGCCAGGTTTGTTTCTTGCTTCCGCTTGTTTTGTTCCCAGACACCGACTACTTTTACCATTTGTGGAGAGTCACTTGTAACAGACAGCGACTAGTTATATTTTGAAAAATAAAAGTGATGACGTGGATCCATTTTCTGGTAATTAGTTTGAAATAAACCTTATATTCGTAAATAGTTTAATTTTCAACCTCATTTAAACAAAAAATATTCAATTATAATTGTCGGAGATTTTTGGAATTTATGGAAAGTGAGCCAGGTGTCACAGACAACGACTAGTTATATTTTGAAAGAAAAAAAAGTGACAACGGCGACCCATTTCTGGTAATTAGTTTGATTTTCAACCTCATTTAAGCAAATACTTCTATAATACTTGTCGAAGATATATGGACTTACTACTAATCCTACAACCTCGACATCCAGGTGGGTGGTGGTGAACCAAATTCAACTGTTGCGAGCGACACAACATGTTGGGAGAGGCCAGAGGACATGGACTACGAACGTCCTGTACAAACAACCCGTGAAGGCCCCGATCTAGCAGGGGAAATGGCGGCAGCACTGGCAGCCGCTTCAATTGTATTCAAAGACAATAGAAACTACTCGAAAACACTCATCAAAGGAGCAGAAACTCTTTTTAAGTTTGCTAGAGATCCTGGAAGAAGAACTCCTTATAGCAGCAAGGGAAATGCAATGATTTCAGCATACTATAACTCAACAGGATACTATGATGAGTTTATATGGGGTTCTACTTGGTTATATTATGCAACTGGAAATAAATCCTACATTTCCTTGGCTACTAATCCGGAGCTATCGAAGAATGCAAAGGCTTCTCAAATGAACACGAATACTAGTTATTTAAGCTGGGATAATAAATTGCCTGCTGCCATGTTGTTGTTGACAAGGTTTAGGATGTTTTTGAATCCCGGGTTTCCTTATGAGCAGACTTTGAGTCAGTTTCATAGTGTTACTGGGTTGAATATGTGCTCTTATCTCAGCCATTTCCAGGTCTACAATCGGACTAAAGGAGGTTTGATAGAGTTAAACAACGGGGGGCCGAAACCATTGCAGTATGTAGCCAATGCAGCATTTTTGGCAAACCTGTTTGCAGATTACATGAATGTGACAGGAGTTCCTGGTTGGAAATGCGGTCCGACTTTCTTTCTCGCCTCTGAACTTCGCAAATTTGCTACTTTTCAGGTACTAATACCCCATTTTTCTATACTGAGTATGTATCGAAAGTCTGCATTCGTAATAAAATCCCCACGACCAGGCCATGAGGAACAATTTCTAGATCTCAAACCGATATGTAATACCATGTACTCTGCGATAATAAATTCACTCTTTAATATTTTTTTTGGTCTAGGACTCGAACATGGGACCTGTAATCCACAATACCTCCATCTTAACCAATAGACTAAGACATCTTCAATTGAATTCCCTGTTTGATAGGAGTTTGTGACTTTACCAACTAAACAAGTCAATGTCAAAATCCAATTATATATAACATGGAACTCGGTTTTCATTGCACAGATAGACTACATTTTAGGCAAGAACCCATTACAAATGAGCTATGTAGTGGGACATGGAAACAAGTATCCGAGACGTGTACATCACCGAGGAGCTTCAATACCACACAATGGTGTGAAGTACTCTTGTAAAGGAGGGTACAAATGGAGAGACAGCAAAAGTCCAAACCCGAACATATTACATGGAGCCATGGTTGGTGGACCGGACAAGTCTGATCGCTTCCTTGACAACCGTCAAAAAAGCCGTTACACAGAGCCCACATTGGCCGGGAACGCTGGTCTAGTGGCGGCTCTTATCTCGTTGACATCAACCGCTGGTCCTGCTGTGGACCGAAACCTTATGTTTTCTGGTGTTCCACCTTTGTTCCCTTTAAGTCCGCCCCCACCAGCACCCTGGAAGCCGTGAAGAGTATTGAAAATACGTAGATGATTATACTAGGAGTCTAGGAGAATTATGTCCGCGAGCCTTTCCAATCTCGTCTCAACTAGAGCTTAAAGACAATAGGATAACGTTACTGTTTTACATAGCGAAATCGCAGTATTTACCAATTTTGTCAAAACATAGGAAGAATTTACCAATTGCCCATCAAACCATGATGCTGAATGTATGTGTATAAGATGTTAAGGAATTTTTTATCATCATAATCACATTAATGAGCTTATCAACGACTTACTTACTTAGGCACATGTTCTTTGATCCTTGACTAGACCTGACAAAATTGACCTGACTCGAACAACCCAATCAAACACCCGAACTTGTATCGAACCTGAATTGACCCGACTCAATGTGACTCGACCTGAATATTTATTGCCGGAAATTGACTGTTGTCCCTAAATAACTTGACAATAACCAAGCCACGAATTACCCGAACCCGAACCCGATTTCTGTTAAAAATCTGAACCCGACCCGATTGACCTGTTTGCCATATTCCAAATCTTGGATATGATGTGGAAGATTGACTTTGTAGGTTTTACACATGGTCATGTACTGGCCTAGCTGAAGTAATACAGCAATCATAAACTTATACACTAAAGTATTAATTTTCGGTCAAACTTAATGACTTTGTTTAATTAAATTACTGTACTTCTCAAGATATCATACCAAGATTTGGTACACAAGTGGAGGTGATTAAGATATAAATCAATCAACACTAATAACATCAATCAATACAGCAATGTTGAACCTCAAGGCCTCAAAGGCCTTGAACTGGGTCATTTGGTTCATAGTTATCGCTACCTGGCTAAGCGCTACAAAACCCGTATCTGCAGCCTCGTCCAAAACCGTGCCTACGCAAAGCTCAGATGACAGTTACTCTGCTGCATTACATAAAGCTCTGCTGTTCTTCAATGCTCAGAAGTGTAAGTGCATTGTGCATCATATTGATATTGATCGTTAAAATAACTCAGTTAACTAAAAAATGAATATAAATATACATTGTTGAAAATGTGTCGATATTATTACAAAGAATTTGAGAATGAAATTGTTTATGGTGCAGCTGGAAAACTACCTAAGGATAACGGAGTCCCGTGGAGACGGAACTCAGGGATGCAGGATGGATCAGAGTTGCAGGATGTTAAGGGTGGTTTAGTCGGTGGATACTACGATTCCGGAGAAAATACCAAGTTTCATTTCCCCATGGCTTTCGCCATTACAATGCTAAGCTGGAGTGTCCTCGAGTATCCTCACAAATATCATGCCATTAATGAGTATAACCATGTTCGCGAACTCATCAAATGGGGATCCGATTACCTGCTAAAGACATTCGACACGACTACCTCCAGGATCGACAAAATATATTCCCAGGTAAGGACCGTCTTTTATTATTCAAATTTCCAATGTAAATGGTGCAAATTCTCATATCAGACGCGCTTTTTTTGTCTGAAATTAAGACGGGGATAATGTGGACATTTTGTAAGTAACCATTTAATGACAAAATGTTGCATTTAAAATTACCGCCAAACTTGTTCATGTGTTTATTACAAAATTGTTCTGGTAACTTTTTATCAAAAAATTGTCACACTTTATCATATATGAGTCACATTTTCTCCGTCTTAATTTCAGACAGAAAAGGCCCTTCAAGATATAGTCTAGTTTCACATCTGATATAAGGTAGTTCACATCTTTAGTTTTAGATCTAAACCTTCTGATACTACAGGTTGGAGGTGCATCTAAACACTCTAAAACTCCCGACGACATGAGCTGCTGGGAGCGGCCAGAAGACATGGACTATCCAAGGCCAGTACAAACCACACATGCAGGTCCCGAACTAGCCGCAGAAATGGCTGCAGCCTTAGCTTCAGCCTCTATGGTATTCACCGACAAACCAGCATATTCCAACAGACTGATCAAGGGTGCTGAATCACTTTTCGTATTTGCCAGGGACCGTAAAAGGAGAAGTCGATATAGCCATGGTAACCCTTGGATCGAGCCATACTACAACTCAACAGGATACTTTGACGAGTATTTGTGGGGTGCAACATGGCTGTATTTTGCCACTGGCAACGTCGAGTACCTGTCATTGGCTACCAATCCGACATTGGCTAAGAACGCTATGCTTCTGAATTGGACGAGAAAAACAAGTGTGTTAAGCTGGGATAATAAGGTACCTGCCGCGCTTATGTTACAGACCAGGTTTAGGATGATGTTGACCACTTATTACCCCTATGAGGCAATGCTGGTTGAATATCACAATCTCACTGTGATTTCCATGTGCTCTTATCTCAAACTTTTCTATCGATATAAATGGACTTGAGGTATTACAAATCGTTCAGTTAATTGTAATATACTCCCTATCGTTGTTTTTATGAGACGTGGCAAAAGAGTCAATCGGGTTGGGTTATGGAGTGGACCATCAGTTTGAATCGGTTCAGTTTAGATTCAGGTCTTTTTTTTTGTCAACAGGGATTCAGGTCTTGGTGTAATACTAAACTGTCATTTTGAGTTGGGTGAGCATAGTTTCGATTGGCTGACTCGCGTCATTTTAGATCCAGGTGTTTCGAAAATATGGCCAAGATCAACTTTCAGATCTTGTATGGGTAGTGCAAATGCACCATTTGGGTCGGGTCAGTAATTATCGGGCCACATTTTGGGTCGGGTCACTGAAGTCGATTCGGGTCAGAATTTTGCCTTAAATAGGTCATTTCGGGTCTTGGGCCAGCTTTGCCAGTTCTAGATAGTTCTGTTTGGGTCTAAATGTCTAATTGCGGTCGTGGGTGGTCTTTCTTTACCTTTTCAATCGCTTCTCTTATCATAAATCGACTGCCTTTTGCAGGAGGCTTGATACAGCTCGATAATGGAGGATCACAACCTCTACAATATGCCGCGACTGCTGCTTTTTTGGCAAACATATATGCTGATTATCTGAATGCTACTGAAGCTCCTGGATTTGTCTGTGGCCCAAACTTCTTTACGCCCGATATTCTTCGAAACTTTGCATCATCTCAGGTTTACCTCAATATTTAGCAAATGCACCTATTGTAGATGAACTGACTGACATTTATAAATTACTTCATGACTAACTACACAGATAGACTACATCTTGGGGAAGAACCCGTCGAAGCTAAGCTATGTGGTTGGATACGGCAGCAAGTATCCAAATCGAGTGCACCACAGAGCAGCCTCAATCCCATCAGACGGTAAAAGATACACATGTAAAGACGGAAACAAGTGGAGGGAGAGTAAAAAAGCCAATCCCAACATAATTGTAGGGGCCATGGTTGGCGGTCCTGACCAACACGATCGTTACCAAGATGATCGTAGAGACCGTGGCTCGAGTGGACCCACATTGGCTGGAAACGCGGGGCTCGTGGCAGCCCTTGTCTCGTTGACTAGTAGTGGAGGTCATGGTGTTGATAAGAATAGCCTGTTTTCAAACATCCCACCACTAGAGCCATGATGTAACTATCAAATTCTCCCAGTTCATAGATTATACTATTTGATGTACTATAACATGTAATAGTAATTTCTGAGCTTTCTAATAATGTTTTCGAGTAATGTTTTGAGGATTATGAAATTTACTATAAAGTTTCTGAGCCCGTTCACTTGAACATTAAAAGTCGAAAAATTTCAATACAACTCAAAAACATTACGTATAAGCTCAGGTAAATTTGAGTTTTGACGTAAAAAAACTTCAATTGTATGGAGTAACTTACAAATTTTGAAAAGCTCGGAAAAAACATATAAACTCACTTATATACTAAGCATGATGTAACCTTCGATGTAGGTTCCTTTTTTTTTCCCAATAAGCGGATAGCATTTTAATTCCGTGACTAAATATCAACAATAGTATCCAATGGTTTTTATCAAAAAAAGTAAGTGTAGACACGGAAATTTTATAAATGTGCCACATTGGATATTAAATGGGTCAAAGTTAAACACAAATTCTTATGTAAGACGGAGGTATCCGTCTTAAGCTTAAGACGGATACCATATTCTCTCACAAAATACCCATTAAGGGTGAGTGGAGAGCACATGAGGGGAGCCCACCTTGTCCCCTCTACCCATTTCCTCTCACAAAATACCCGTTGCAAGATCCGACCCGTCTTAAGCAAGACCTACTGAAAGTTAAATTATTGACCCACCAAATATTTGGTGTAGATAATTGATCTTAATTAATTTGGGTGAAATTTGATTAATTTAGTTCATTTTAATTAAGTCACACACTCATTTACTAATATGGTAAAATCCGATAAAATGATCAAATCCACCTAAATAGAGGTTCCTCTATCGTTTACAAAGGATAGAAAAGGGAGAAGCAAGAATGAAAGTTAGAGAACCTTCAATATCTCTCTAAAAATCAAAAGGACTTCTTTAAGTTCCATCAAATATCAAGATTGATCCATCCTCCAAAGAACCGACGTCAAGCACATTGTGCAATCCCCCCCCCCCCCCTCCAGGAAGAGAAAAAACACCAGAGAAAAACCAGTCATTGAGACGCACACATTTGATAAACAATTTGTTGTATTATATACACAAACAAGGTAAACTTGATACTTATTATGGGACAATGATTGTCACTACTATTTTCACTAATGCCACTTAATTGTGACAGAGTGAATATGTAGGATATTCATATAACTAGCTTGTATTTGAGTGGCATTAGTGAAACGATAGTGGCTTATCAATGCCCTTATTAATGTAACAGTTGGTTAGCTAGGCTGCGGAGGCCAAGCACTTAGGTATAAACAGGGTGTCCATTGTCGACACCAATAGTAAGTTGTGGATGTAACTTTGATTTTGTCAAATTTTTGCAACGCAAAGCAAAAGGCTACCCATACACAATGTGTATGGAAAACCCATACACAACCAACAGGAAGGCGACACGTGGCAAACTAGAGTTAACCTATGGTAGTTAGTTTAGGGGTAGGTTAGTCATTTAACATATATGGTTAACTTAATCACTACCTCTAGTCAACTCTAATTATGGTAGAATTTTATTGAAATCCCAATCTTATATATTTCCAAATCCAATTTTATTTATTTGGACGTTTTGTATTTTTTTTTTTTTTTTTTATTCACACATATTTCGGTTTATGGCATTACTATTATTATTTTTATTTCTTTTATTCATTAAAGTTTGACTAAAATCGTTTAACCTAAAATTAATTATATTCTTTTATTCATTTAACATCCTTTAACCCTAATTTTTTTTCATTTCGTTTATTAATCATTGAAACAAACTCGCCTTGTATTATATTGTCAAATAAATCATTCTGATAACTATTTTTAAATTTTGTTTATTAAATTTCATGTTTTTCATATCCCGAAATATAATCAAAGTTTAATTATTTGTATTTGTTCATACTTTTTTTTTAACAATTTCGTTTTATCAAATTTTGGTTTTTGGTATTGTTACTATTATTATTATTAATCAAACTTTCCTTTAAATCGTTTAACCCTAATTTGGTTCGATTAATCCAAAACATAGTTCGATTATATTAATCAAAATCGATGAACCCTACAAACCTAATTCGATTATAGTAATCAAATCCTTCGAGTAATTGATATAATTAAGTAAATAATTATACGTTTGTATATAAATTATTGTTACCTTCATCTTAGGAAAGAATTTTACAGGATATATTTTCTGATTATAAAAATTGATTCTGTTTTTATTTTATCTTCATATCTTCATTATTTTAGTTGTTTATATATTAGAACTTTAATCTTGTTTCCCTTTAAAAAATATCATTTCGATTATATACATATTTTTTTTATTTGTTATATACTTATTTTTTTTATTTCTTCATAAATGCATTTCGGTTAAGGAATTATATTTATTATTATTATTATTATTATTATTATTATTATTATTATTATTATTATTATTATTATTATTATTATTATTATTATTATTATTTAAATTTCGTTTATTCATCAAACTTAGACTAAAAGCGTTCAACCCTTTTTTTAATTCGATTAATTGAAAACCTAAGTCGATTATATTAATAAAATCAAGTAACACTAATTTAATGCGATTAGTCAAAAGCTAATTTGATTCAAAACCTAGTTCGATTATATTAATCAAATTGAGTAACACTAATTTAATTCGATAAATCAAAACCTAATTTGATGAACCCTAATTAAGTTTATAAAATTTGATTAAGTCTATGTTAATTCGTTTAAATTAATCAAATAATATTGTTTTTATTTAGAATTATACGTTTTTTCATAGGAGTATAATCCAAAATTCAGTAATTGATATATTTAAGGAATCAATAATTACTTGATCTTAGGAAAGATTTTTAAAGGATATCCATTATAAAAATTAATTCTGTTTTTATTTTATCTTCCTATAATTTAGTAAGTGGTTTTGGAGGGAAAAATTGGAGGGAAATGTTGATCATGATGTATGCTTTGCTAATAAATAGTAACTTCATTTTAGAGTTAATTGTTCGACGTCTACAATTTGGCACTACAAGGACATACTGTTCGACGTCTACAATTTGGCAATTAGTCTAATTATTAGTCTAAATATTTTTAATAATAATTCCTATCATTAGTTTTTAATTTTAGGTTGTTTCGTAAGAGTCATTTTTCGTCCGTTTAATGTTTTTTTTTTTAGTTTCCAATTTAGCAGTGTATTTTATTTTACATGAATAAATAAGTTTTTGTCTTGGTTTGATTTAATTTATTTATCATTGTATTTTATTTATTAGCAATTTACACACAAATAAGAAACTATACAAAAAATAAAACGTAATTCAAGATGATTCATGATGATTCCTAAATAGGAGTAGTGACTTGTTAACAAAAATGAAAAGAAAATTATTCACAATTAAATTCCGAAAAAATCAATATACTATACAAAAATAAAACGAAATTTATTAACAATTAAATTCCGAAAAAATCAATATACTATACAAAAATAAAACGAAATCCGTGATGCTTCCTAAATTATAGCCTTAATAGGAGGCACTATTTGTTTCCTTAATGGAGTGGTGGGTCATTTGAATTTTAAATTTAAGGTTGACGTAAAAATTGATAAAATTACTCATAATTTGAAAATATTAAGTTTAACTTAATTTGAATTAATTCAAATTTTTAAAAACGGTTCCATTAGTTGAAGTGAAATTGAAACTTAAAATCATAACATTGATGATTTGAGGTATTGAAACTTGATTTTATTCGAATTATATTTAACATATGTGCTTTGTCGTTTGAGATTTACACCATTATCGCCAAACTAGATATTTTGAATATAACCATTGGCGTCAACCCTTGATTCGGGGTTTAGGGTTTCAATATAGGTTTAGATATCGGGGGTTAGTTTATTTAGGGTTTAGGGTTTAGTATTTAAGGTTTAGGGTTTGGGGTTTAGGGTTTAGGGTTTAGGGTTTCAGATTAAGGTTAAGTGGTTAGTAATTTATGTAAATGGATACTTAGTTATATCGGATCATAGCTTAAACCCATCTTATTATCTAAATGGATACATAGTTATATCGGATCATAGCTTAAACCCAGCTTATTATCTAAATGGATACTTAGTTATCTCCGATCATAGCTTAAACCCGACTTATTATCTAAATGGATACTTAGTTATCTCCGATCATAGCTTAAACCCGGCTTATTATCTAAATGGATACATAGTTATCTCCGATCATAGCTTAAACCCGACTTATTATCTAAATGGATACTTAGTTATCTCCGATCATAGCTTAAACCCGACTTATTATCTAAATGGATACATAGTTATATCCGATCATAGCTTAAACCCGACTTATTATCTAAATAGATACATTGTTATCTCCGATCATAGCTTAAACCCGGCTTATTATCTAAATGGATACTTAGTTATCTCCGATCATAGCTTAAACCCGGCTTATTATCTAAATGGATACTTAGTTATCTCCGATCATAGCTTAAACCCGGCTTATTATCTAAATGGATACTTAGTTATCTCCGATCATAGCTTAAACCCGGCTTATTATCTAAATGGATACTTAGTTATCTCCGATCATAGCTTAAACCCGACTTATTATCTAAATGGATACTTAGTTATCTCCGATCATAGCTTAAACCCGACTTATTATCTAAATGGATACTTAGTTATCTCTGATCATAGCTTAAACCCGACTTATTATCTAAATAGATACATTGTTATCTCCGATCATAGCTTAAACCCGGCTTATTATCTAAATGGATACTTAGTTATCTCCGATCATAGCTTAAACCCGACTTATTTCAACCCGGCTTATTATCTAAATGGATACATAGTTATATACGATCATAGCTTAAACCCGGCTTATTATTATCTAAATGGTTACATAGCTATATCCGATCATAGCTTAACCCCGTCTTATTATCTAAATAGATACATAGTTATATCCGATCATAGCTTAAACCCGGCTTATTATCTAAATATATACATAGTTATATCCGATCATAGCTTAAACCCGGCTTATTATCTAAATGGTTACATAGTTATATCCGATCATAGCTAGCTTAAACTCGATTACACTAAAGTTAAGTACACTAGAATTTTAGTCAATTTAATAAAAAAAAAACTAAACTCAATTACACTAGAATTATAGTCCATTTTATATTTCAATTAAATACGTACCTAGCTAAACCGATTGTGACCTACATTCTATAATTCACTTAAATATATGGTTAAATTGTTTAAATTGTTTTGATTTTTGGTTTAGGGTTTGGGTAATTCATTCATGGGTTAGGGTGTCTAGGGTTTCTAGGGTTAATCTTTCAAATTTGGAAGGTAGTGATTAAGTTGAAATTTAAAAAATTAACAACTTTTCAATAAACAAGGTAACAATTTTTGTAAAGATTTTTTTTTAAACACGGTTTACTAAATCAATCATTTATCAATATGAACATTTCAAACACAATATTAATTAATTATTATAATTGTAAACATTAATTTCGGTGTTTTATAATGGATTAAATCGAAATTGAAACATTTCCAAAAAAAAAAAGTAAACCAATGAAAGTATAAAACTATTTTATTTTAAAGAACGAAAGTAATAACATAATTATACTATATCGTATAATTATTTAAAAAGGAATAATCACAATTTTGATTTTTGTATTACGGTTAAATTTATCGAATTAATTAGCGTCACTCGATTTGATTAAAATAATCGAATTAGGTTATGAGTGTTCATCAATTTGATTAATATAATCGTATAATTATCTAAGTTTGATGAATAAAAAGCTGTTAAATGAATAAAAGAATTTAATTAATTTAGGGTTAAACGAGTAAGTTTCGTGAAATAAATTAGGGGGGTTAAAGGGTGTTAAATGAATAAAAGAATTTAATTAATTTAAGGTTAAACGATTTTAGTCTAAACTTTAATGAATAAAAGAAATAAAAATAATAATAGTAATGCCAAAAACCGAACTATGTGTGAAGAAATAAAAAAAATAAAATACAAAACGTCCAAATAAATAAAATTGGATTTGGAAATATATAAAATTGGGATTTGAATAAAATTCTACCATAATTAGAATTGACTAGAGGTAGTGATTAAGTTAATTATAGATGTTAAATGACTAACCTACCCCTAAACTAACTACCATAGGTTAACTCTAGTTTGCCACGTGTCGCCTTTCTATCGGTTGTGTATGGAATTTTCCATACACATTGTGTATGTGTAG
>JAIUZE010004961.1:0-55170 GCA_022085475.1 Heliosperma pusillum
CAGTGTGTTTCACGCTGGATTGCCTTGGTAACGACTTGTTATACTTCATGCCAATATGCCACCCGTCTGGACGTGTGCATATAATGGCATACAAGATCGATCCTATAGCTGATGCATAAGGAATCTGACTCATGCGCTCGACCTCTTCCGATGTCTTTGGGGCCTGAGCTTTACTCAAATGCATCCCAGAGACCATTGGAAGGTTCCCCTTCTTGGAGTTGGTCATGCTGAACCTCTCAAGAATCTTATCTATATAAGACTCCTGACTGAGGGATAACATCCGTCGTGATCTATCTCTGTAGATACGGATCCCCAAAATTCTTTGTGCTTCACCCAGATCTTTCATCTGGAAATGGTTCTTTAACCAAACTTTTACCGAAGTTAATAGAGGTATGTCATTCCCAATCAAGAGTATGTCATCAACATACAATATTAGGAAGACAATCTTGCTCCCACTCGACTTGATATATAAGCATGGTTCCTCGACCGATCGAGTACATCCATTCTCTTTTATCACCTGGTCGAAACGATGATTCCAACTCCGAGAGGCTTGCTTAAGTCCATAAATGGAACGCTTAAGCTTGCATACCTTCTTAGGATTTTTAGGATCAATGAAACCTTCGGGTTGTACCATGTACAACTCCTCCTCCAAATAACCGTTTAAGAAGGAGGTTTTCACATCCATTTGCCAAATTTTATAGTCATGAAAAGCGGCAATCGCTAAGATTATCCGAATGGAACGCAGCATAACTACGGGTGCAAAAATTTCATCATAGTGCAATCCTTGCAGTTAAGTGAAACCTTTTGCCACTAGTCGTGCCTTGTATGTATCTGGTTGTCCTTCTACAGAATGCTTTATTTTATAAAGCCATTTGCAGTGAAGAGGCCGAACCTTATCAGGTAAGTCAACCAGATCCCATACGTTATTCTCATACATAGAGTGCATCTCGGATTGCATGGCTTCAAGCCATAGCTTAGAGTCGGAACAGGTCATGGCACCTTTATAGGTAGCGGGTTCGTTACTCTCTAGGAGTAAAACGTCATCTCTCCCATTCTCCTCGACCATACCAATGTATCTGTCTGGATGAATGGAAACTCTACCCGACCTTCTGGGTTCCTCAGGAATATTTACCGCAGCCGATGATGAAGGAACAGTTTCCTCCATTGGTTGCTCGGTTGTTGGCTCTTGAACCTCCGACAGATCGAAGGTTCTATCACTCGTCTTGTTCTCGAGAAATTCTTTCTCTAGAAACTTCGCACTAGCCGCAACAAAAACACGTTGTTCGGTAGGCGAATAAAAGTTATGACCAAACATTCCTTTTGGATATCCAATAAAGTATGTCTTGACCGATCGTGGTCCGAGCTTATCTTCAGGTCTCCATTTGACATAAGCGTCGCAGCCCCAAACCCGAATAATGGACAAGTTAGGGACCGTTCCCTTCCATAGTTTATATGGAGTCTTGTCTACAGCTTTAGACGGACTTCGGTTAAGTATTAGAGCAGCTGACAATAGAGCATATCCCCATAATGAGTCAGGCACAACCGTGTGACTCATCATGGATCGAACCATATCAAGCAATGTTCGATTTCTCCGACACACCTTCAATTGTGGTGTTCCAGGTGGAGGTAGGTTATGTTAACTGTAGAGTACTATCACCACAGTCTTTAAGCGTGTTGATCAAACTCATTCGAAAGATATTCGCCACCACGATCTGAATGTAGTGCTTTAATCTTTCTATCCAGCTGGTTTTCAACCTTATTCTGGAATTCCTTGAACTTGTCAAAGGACTCACTTTTATGCTTCATTAATTAGACATAACCATATCTACTCAAATCGTCCGTGAAAGTGATAAAATACCTATAGCCATCTCTAGCGTTGATTGACATAGGTCCACACACATCAGTATGTATGAGTCCTAATAGGTCAGCAGCGCGCATTCCAAAACCTTTGAAGGAAATTCGAGTCATTTTGCCTATGAAACATGATTCACACGTGCCAAAAGATTCATAGTCAAATGGGGAGATAGTCCCGATTATCAATGAGTTTTTCATGCGTTCTCAGTTATGTGTCCCATACGGCAATGCATAGATATGTTTGATATTTGTCTACCACCTTTGAAAATTATTACTCACATGCATTATCTCTGTGGTTTGATCTTAAACATATATTCATTTATAGAAACAGCTTTACCATAAATCATATCGTTCAAAGAGAAAATACAACTATTATTCTTTATTACAAACGAAAATCCGTCCTTATCAAGTACGGAAACTGAAATAATGTTCTTAGACAAACTGGGTACATAGTAACAGTTATTCAGAAATAACTCAAAACCACTAGGGAGTTGGATTACATATGTTCCCACTGAAACGGCAGCAACTCTAGCTCCATTCCCCACTCGCAGGTCCACATCACCCTTTGCGAGAGTTGTGATGCCTCTTAGGCCCTGCAAATGATTACACAGATGAGAACCACAACCAGTATCTAGTACCCAAGTTCCGAAACTTGCATGGTTAATCTCAATCATATGAATAAAAGATGACGTACCAACAGGAGTGACGCGGCCTGATTTTACGTCTTCAGCATACACGGGACAGTTCCGCCTCCAATGCCCAGTCTTGTGGCAATGGTGGCACTCCACGTTTTCTTTGCTCTTTGTCTTGCCTTGTGAGCTACCGCTAGTCTCACCAGGCCCACTCTTGACCTTTCCTGGCTTTTTGAACTTTTGCTTCCCTACAGCTAGGTCAGCTTGAGCCTTGCCCTTACCCCTACCCTTGTTGTTTATCATGAGAACGTCCTGTTTCACGCTCCCACTCAATTTCAGATCACTCTCGGTCTGTACGAGAAGTGAGTGGAGCTGATGAAGACTTTTCTTCATATCATTCATATAGTAATTTGCCCTGAAAAGGGCAAAACCATCATGAAGTGAATGGAGCACACGATCAATAATGATCTTCTCATCGATTTTACAACCAAGAGCCTCCAGCTTCTCGACATTCTCGATCATAGCAAGAATGTGTGGGCTAACCGCTTGGCCCTTCTTGAGTTTCGCTTCAAAGAAGCGACAAGTGTACTCATAGCTAACGATCCTCGGAGCTTTCGAGAACTCGTTAGAGAGAGTGGTGAAAATCTTGTTTGCACCCTGGGCTATGAATCGCCTCTGCAAATTGGATTCCATTGCAAAAATGAGTACGTTCTTTAACGCACCCGCCTCCATAACGAAATCACTATAAGCAAGTGATTCATTTGCTCCTGCATTGGGGCCTGGGTTAGTTGGTAGTGGCTCAGTCAAGTACTTGAGCTTACCGTCAGCAATGGCAGCATTCCGTAATGCCGCCTCCCAGTCCGCAAAGTTGGACCCATCATTCTTCAGTCGCGTGGACTGATTCATGTTGTCCATAAAGATCTTTAGCCAGGACTCGCGAGCGAGTGTAGCACTTGGCATTGGGTCGTCTGTACGTCCAGCCATTTGTTATTTTAAGCAGTTATATCTGTATATAACGTATTCAAGAAACTGTGAAAAGAAGAAAAATTATGATAAGTTTCATCGTTTTAAAATTAAGTCTTAATGCAAAAACTGTTTAATGCGATGACTCAAGCATTTATACAATTGACCTCCCTCAAGAATTATATAAATGATCCCAAGACTCAATTTCTGTAAATTGATAAGCCAACCTTTTGGCTAATTCTACCTTTAGAATTCTCGGTCGATAAATTTCTGTAAATTCTATCTTATAGTCCATTATAATCCCGAGATATTACTCGTACTATAATGTTGAGATAAAATAGGTCAACACTCACTACTTACCCAACGTAGAAGGGGTCATATTATGACTTCCGACGAAGAAGGGGTTCATAGAAGTTTTTCCTATAAAGACTAATCTCAATTTTCATTTTAGAGGAAGATCCCATCATCTTAAATTTAATTCATTTTAAGTGAACAAATTCTAGCATTTCGTGAATGATTTAGACTAAGGTGATGGCCCTATGAACGAGTGACATCTGTATGTCTATGATGAAAATTCAAACTATATGAAACATTTTTCATGCATTTTAGGTGGTTTGGTTTAGGCGGAATATGATGCAGTTATTTAACATGTGAATGAAAAACAAAAGAACGGAAAAATACGTAAACTATTACAACGGTCCTAGTGTGGCCTATCTACCAAAAAACAGTAAATACAAGTTTGGAATCCATCCTTATGGACCCGAGAAGCTTGACTTTGTCTCATCTTGGTCCATGTAGCGGGAGTGAGCAGCCGATCTCCGTCTCTAGTCTTCTTAAAATTATATTTAAAAATTACAAAACAAACCTATATACATTCTAATTCCAAAACATAATTAAAAGAAAAATAAAAGGAGATTCGAGATCTCAAAATTACAACCAAACCATGTTTTCATCATTACGAAAACATGATTAACTAAAGCCACACTAGGTATTACATTTTTCAACCAATTGCAAAAATACGTAAAATAAACCATTCATTCATTCATTCAAAAAATGCATCAACTATATAAATTAATACTACAAAACATAATTCATTAATTATGTTGATTAATTATCCAAACCACCATTCAAACCGATCAAAATTATGTGACAATTCCTTAATTACCCACAACAATTTTAATCTTCCATAATCCATTTTTATTTTAAACCTTTTAAAATAATCGGGTATCATTATTGTGAACCTTTTCACAATAAGAAACAAACAAACATTATCTTTATAATGTCAAAAAAAAAAACAAACAAAAATTTTTTTTTTCTCTCTACGGATCACTGTTCATGTGAACAGTACCAGTACAAAAAAAAAAATTTTTTTTTATTGATTTCTCACGGTTTAATCAAAAACCGAAAAACAGTAAAAAAAATAAATATAAAAAACTAATGCTGCTGCCTTTTATAATAAAACAGAAATTTTTTTTTTTAAAGCAGTGAACAGTAACCGGGCAGCAAAAAAATTTTCGGTGATGCCAATATCGCTAGATCGGTACAAATTTCAATATCTAATCGTTATTAAAATTGATTCAAACTAGATTATTCAATTTAACCTTTTAAAATGAACATCTAAATCATGATTAAATCGATTATCCTTATATTCATTTAATCACAATCGCTTTGAACATCATTAAAATTGAATCATTATTCAAAAATCATCAATTTAAAACAATGAATCCGAAAATAATAGCAACAATAAAATCAAAACAATTCCATCTTATTTTAATTTAATCCTTATCAAATTAAAACAACCACAAATTTATTATATTGAATTTTAACCTATTAAAATAACAATATCAATAAATCAACAATGGAAAAAACAAAACCCTAAAAAAAAATCACACGGCTACACAAAAAAAAAAATTCCAGCCGTGACAAAAAAAAAAATTTTTTTTTTCCGGTAAAATCAAATTTTTTTTTTTCAAATTTATATTTCATAAAAATGAAAAACATATAATATAATTTTGTAGCCAAAAGCTCTGATACCACTTGTGGGAAATAACTGTTTACATCCCCTTAAAATTTAGGATTATAACAAAATTATATAATATGAAATTGCAAGTCATAGATATGAAAACGATATAAATATAGATAAAATGAATTAAACCTTTGGTCCTTAGCAAAATCGGCCTAAGAACAGATTTCAAAATAGATATCCTCCTAATTGTCTCACCCAAGATAGATCGAGATATGCCCTTCTCCTTTGCTAGAAAGATCGATTCCAAAGTTACTATTAACTTTTTAGGTTTTTGTGTTTAGTGTGTGATGGAGGCACAAGTTGAGAGAGTAAAAATTAGGTTAGAATTTTTCTCTTGTTCCCTTTTTTCTCACGGCAAGCATAGGGTTTTATGAGGAGTTTTGTCTCCTCAAAACCACTACCCATGGACCGAAAAACCCGAGTGTATCTGGACACTTTTTCCGGTCATTTTATCTTCTAATATAATGTAATACATTATAATCGTCATCAGTCAAAGACCGACATTATAATACATCATTAATTATAAATATCCGTATATTTATAATTTTCCAATTAATTATAACGGTTTATGTTTAATTAGCTTACATTATATACAACAATTAAATATAACATTTTATATTCAATTTACGAATTACAGTTAATTCGTCTCAGCTAAATTTATTTAATCATTATTAAATAATTATATCATCATCACATTGACTAACCTTTTAGTCAAAAACACCGACTAACCTTTTAGTCATTTAATAAGGCATCAATATGATTATTCTCTCAAATAATCACATCTCTCAATCACATCCTTTAGGTGTGACTTTTAGGGACCAGTTGATCACCGCCATCTGTATGACAATAACGTCAAACTTATCTAGCAAGCCAACCGTTATCGATAAACGTTAATCAACTAATTACAATACAAAGTATACCCTGTGAACCTACAGAGATTTATTTATGTTATTGCACTAACTGTGGAGGACACTGGCTCCAACAATTTCTTACCCCTGCACAGGACATCCCAAGCTACTAATGCTTTACACGAGGACTCAGACCCACTCCAAAGAAAACTCCTACACAAAGCCTTAATTCTATCCATAACTCCCACAGGTAGAATAAAGATTTGGGACCAATAGTTATGGATAGTAGAGAGGACAGCCTTCACAAGAATAAGTCTTCCAGCATAGGAGATTTTCCTACTATTCCATCTCCTAATCTTAGCAATCATTCTATCCACAAGAACATTACAGTCAATTTTGCTAAGTCTCTTATGTGAAATGGCTACACCAAGATATTTAAAGGGTAACTTACCTCTCTTAAAACCAGTAAAATTCAGGATATACTCAGCAATCACAGAATCTATACCATTCAAAATAATATCAGACTTCTCAGAACTTATATGCAAACCTGAAGCACAAGAAAAGCAACTAAAAGCTTCCTTAATAATAGCAATAGATTTCAGATCTCCTTTACAGAAAAGAAGAACATCATCAGCAAACATAAGGTGAGTCAACTTGATCCTGTTGTACAAAGGATTGAATTTAAAACTGGACAAGGCACTAGCTTCCTCCAACAATCTACTAAGGTACTCCATACAGTTGGTAAACAAAATAGGTGAGATGGGGTCCCCTTGCCTTAAGCCTCTCTTCCCAGGGAAGAAACCATTAGGTGTACCATTGATAACCACAGAATAAGTAGGAGAAGTTACACAAGCCATAATCATACCAATCAACTTAGGGGGATAGTTCAAATTAACCAACATATCTCCAATGAAATCCCATTCAATTGAGTCATAAGCTTTCCTCAAGTCAATTTTCATTAAACACCTAGGGGACACACACTTCCTAGTATACAGTCTTACAATATCCTAGCTAATAAGAATATTGCCCATAATACTCCTACCTTTTATAAATGCTGCTTGAGCAGGGTTAATGATCTTATTAAGGCCAATAGAAACTCTCTCACAAAGAACTTTAGAGATAATATTATACAAGACATTGCAGCAGGCAATAGGTCTAAACTGTGTAACATTAATAGGATTCTCTACCTTTGGAATTAGGACAAGATTGGTAGAATTAATCTGCCTTAAAAGCTTACCAGACTGAAAAAAATCCTGAACAGCAAGGGTGATCTCGTCCTTCATCACCTCCCAGCCAGCTTTAAAGAACCAACTAGTGTACCCATCACGCCCTAGACTCTTGTCATTAGGAATAGAGAATAAGACCCTTTTAATCTCAGCCTCAGTAGGCGTAATACACATACTATCCCAAGTAGCCTCATCAATTCTATTTCCATGCTTCACAATATGTGGATATAAAAAAGTAGTACCGTTATCACTCCCCAGAAGATCCTTGTAAAATTCAACAAAAGCCTAAATAATATGATCAGGATCTTTACAAACCACTCCAGAAACAGATTCAATGACCAACACTTTGTTCCTGACTTGTCTCTGCCTAATTGCTTGATGGAACAAGGAAGAGTTGTTATCCCCTTCCTTAGCCCAAGAGAATTTAGCCTTTTGGCTCAAGAAATCATCACGAGCAGCATCTAATAAAATAAAGCTTTCCCTAGCCTAATGTTCAATATCCATAAGCCCCAAATTCCCTGGATCACCTTGCAATTTAATCTGGCAATCTTGAAGAACTTTAAATGCAATGTCTGCATTCCTCTCTATATCAGCATATAAATTCCTATTAAGAGTTTTGAATTTCATCTTCATACTTTTCATCTTCTTCACAATTTTGAACATAGGAGAGCCATAAACATACTGCTGCCACCCATTCTTCAAAAGACACAAAAAAACCTTCAGACCTAGTCCACATATTAAAAAAATTGAAGGGTCTTCTAGGAGAGGATTTCAGATTACCATAAACAAGTCTTAAGTCTACACAAAGTCACAATTAAAATGGATTTGATGCTAAACTAAGAACATAAGGTAAATGTAAGCATATGAAAATAAAACTAAACTAAGATAATCAAATGAAAAACAATCAAGGAAATTCTAGGACCGGTGGGCTTAAATGGGTAATTTGGGTTCTAGTTAGTCGGGTTCATAGTCAATGGGTAGTCAAACTTGGGCGCGGTGGATTGAGACTCTTGATCTTACAATCCCTCCCATATACCAAACCAAACTAGCTCTCGCGTACACTAGATCGATATATCAACTATATGCAAGCCCTAACATATTTGAGACTTTTGATCGTAAGAAAATGTATAACAAACATGAATCATGCAAGTTTGTTAAGCAAACATTTCATCAAACATGTGGTATGCATAAGTTGGAAGAAAGACAATTAATCAACAAATCAACCCGGCAAACAAAGATTAACCCTCATTAAGGCCCATTATCCCCCAAGAATCCTAGACTAATCACTAGTCACTACTCACTACTAAAGATGAGAAATATGGAGGAATAAGATATAAAACTAAGAGAAGACATAATGATATGAAGGAAATAAAACAAGTAATGATATGACAAGATTAACAAACATATGAAAATGGATTAAGAAAGTATACCAACTAATTAATGCAAAAGATGAACAACAAAAGAGGAAATCTTGAATAAAGGAGAAGCTTTTGTCACCAATCTTCAAGAACAAATCCAAGAAATCCAATTACATGTCTAGATCTAAAAAATAATTAAAGAGTAATTGAGAAAAGATTAAACTAATTAGGAGGAGATTAATTTAATCTAAGTCTAGGGTTTATCTAATCTAAAAGCCCCCCCTCCCCTAAGTCGACAAAAAAGGTGGTAAACCGGATGAGTAACGAGCGTGACAGGCAAGTCACGCCCGCGATGCCTGGAACACGGCCTCTGTCATGCCCGGAAAGGGGTATCCTGCCCGAGACTGGGCTGTTGTATCGCCCGAGATGACCTATCTTGCCCGAGATGGCTGCATGACTGGTCTTCTTCCTTCTTCTCAATTCGACTTGCCTTGATTATGGATGTCTTTGGCACACCAATTAGGACCTCCAACGTGGGTGGGACTGCCTTGTTATGTCGTGGCCCCGCCATGTAGATTATCATCCTCTTGATCACACAAAACGAGGTAAAAACCGCACCAAAAGACGATTAACCTACAAAACCAAAGAAAATCGTAAAATTGCTATAAGAAAATAAAACAGGAAAAATCGCTCCTAGGAAGCGTCCAAGGCAAGCAAAAATGGATAAAAAAAGGCGCAAAAATATGATGAAATGACACTATATCACACGAGCCGCACTGTAATAATTGCATTTTGTAGACCCGTTTACCGACCTTTAACCTTGCGGAATCCCTCGTGGGGATGGTATGAGGAGATATGTGCTAGTCGACCTATTGTACTTGACCTAGTAAAGCTCACTCGGCCGAGTATGTTGGACACTCGACCGAGTGCGGCCTACTTGGCTGAGTGTGTTCCATACTCGGCTGAGTGGAATGGATGGGGACTTGTTAAATATATAACATGCGGAGGTTTCGACGTAAACAAGCTCCTCGAAAATCATTTGTCATTTCTCATAAACCTAAACCTAACTCCTCTTCCCCTTCCCCTACCACCACCCCATGTTTCACCCCCAATGAGTCCTTTACCTATTAGACCACCGTGGAAGCACGACGACGAGTCAAGATACAACGCTAAGGGAGTTAATTAATCTTGCCAGGTAAGCGACTACTAGGGGTGTTCAGAAAAAACCGAACCGTAAAAACCGAACCGAAAAAACCGTTAACCGCACATTTTTTTGGTTCAATTAACCGAACCGTAAAATAAATTTGGTTCGGTTAACCGAACCGATTTTTAACCTTTAAAACCGGTTCGGTTTCGGTTAGCATTACTAAATATTCGGTTAACCGGTTCGAACCGAAATTACTAAGAAAAAAAAAAAAAAATTTAACTCAAATAAAGAAACCCTAAAAATACATTTATTCATGATTTCATTCAGACTTTCATCCACTCCGCCTCCCTCCCTCACAAATCACAATTTTTTCAGTTTTCACTCCGGCACTCCGCCTCCCTCCCTCCCTCACTACTTCACTCCGCCTCCTGCACTCCGGCACTCTGTCTTGCCTTCTTCCTTGCCGTGCGTTCTTCCTTCTCTGTCGAGCGTCGTGCGTCGTGCGTCGTAGGCCGTGCATCGCCTGCCGTGCATCGCCTTGCGTCGTCGTGCGTCGTTCAAATCCGTCTCTTCCCTCAGGTACTCTACTACTCTTTGTTCAAATCCGTCGATCAAATCCGTCTAATTGTCTAAAGGCTAAGGTTAAATCTCATATAAAATTACTTTACTACAAATTACATTATCAATGGCGGAGATGGAATTTTGATTGCTTAATTAATTTGTTACAGGTTTGTATGATTAATTTTTTGTTTAATTAATTTGTTACAGGTTTTGTTCACTTTTAACTTTAAAGTTTCAGCATATGAAAAAAAGTCTAAAAAAAAATTTAAGTCGGTTCGGTTAACCGGCTAACCGAACCGTTCAAATCGGTTAACCGAACCGAAATTAACCGGTTAAATTCGGTTCGGTTTCGGTTCGGTTTTTTAGTGAACCGGTTGAGCGGTTAACCGACATTTTAAACCGGTTCGGTTAACCGAACCGGTTTTGAACACCCCTAGCGACTACCCTCATGTATAGTATTAGTATTACTTACCAGAGTCGTAATATGATTGAACCATTTACTGTAGGTGTCAATGGCAGTGTTTCATGTGCTTATATATGACGTTTGGTGGCTGCTTGCGGTTTTCTAAAGGTAGGGTTTCCCTACTTAGTATAATTGTATATTGATTAATTGTTGATATGATTGTGATGATGACTATGATGATGACTATGATGATGATTGTGATTGATATTGTGGGCCATTTAGGGAGATGGTACCACCCCGAAGTCTCGCCTCTTGTGACTCCCGTCATAAGGGGGATGTGCACATTAATGATTCGGGTTCGCTCGTTGCATTGAGCGCGGATTTTGATGTCCAGTGATGTGGTCTGACATTAGCATGAGTGACTATATTGTTACGATGGGAACCCAGCTACTCATCGTCTAGGTTACCGGAGTTTGGAGATGGTGATGATTGACTCAGATGATTGTGTAGTTGCCTTGTTATTGATATTGATTGATGTATAATTTTTCTAACCTCTTCTATGTTTTTGATATTGCGGTATTGTAATCGTGAGCATGTGGTCTAGCAGGTATTTTGCGTGGATGCCTTAAGGTTAGCTTGGATGCGACACGATGACAACCACATTAGTTCCCCTGAGTCTATAGATGTTGGGTCCTTAGGTTTGTCGAGTCGAGTTTCTATTGTATATCATTGGAATTAGGATCATTGTAATTGTGATAAACAATATTTAAACATAAATTTTTCTTCATTGTCCATTTGATATGTACTACCTCGGGTAACCGAGGTGGTAGCGCTCCCATTTTCTAGGAAGGTCTTGCTGAAGGCTCCTTAGGAAGTAAAGGTGTTACAAAGTAATATCAAAACGACAATTTTGGAGCCTGAACCAATGAACCAAAGGAATGTAGGGTGTCTATTAAAATGAACATGGTGTGGAAGCAAAAGGAATTATTATGTGTTCAACTTCCTTGAACTAATCAAAGATCTTATCAACATAAGAAGTTTGACTTAATGCTAATATCCTTTTAGATTTATCTTCATAAATCAAGACATCTAAAAGATGTATTCTACTTCTCCAAAATCTTCCATCATCTAAAATGATCAATATGTCTCCACATATAAGACTGATGAAAATCATATTACTCCCACTAAACTTCATGTATTCAACATAATTCCACGAGATATCGAGAAATATTTTACAACATGAGTGACACACTAATTCCAAGTCTTTAGTGCTTACTTAAGACATCCTCTTAAGCTTGCAAAATTAACTTAGGATAATTAGGATCTACGAACCCACAGGTAGATATAAAATATTCTACCTCATTCAGAATCGTATTCAAGAAGGTGGTTCTTGAGATCCAATTGTCATCATACTATTATGAAATGCTGTAATCGCTAAGTATATTTGAATGGATCGAAGAATTAAGGTTGGTGCAAAACGTTTTTCCTACCAATTTATCTTTGAAAACATTTTAATGTTCATCCATGCAAATTTCGATCTTAAAAACCAATTTACATTGAAGAGGGCGTACTTCTTCAAGTAAAATTTACCAGGTTACATACATGACCATCATGCTTGGAGTCCATTACGAATCGCATGACTCTAAGCCATAGCAAGAAGTTGGGACTAGAAACAGTCTTTTATAAGTCACAGATTAGAATTCATCACTATTAAGGAGTGATAAAATTCTACCTGACCTCTTAGGTTCCGAAGAAACAACTACTTAGGTTTCGAAGAAACAACTACTGAATATGCAATGAGGAAACTTTTTCCGGACCATATGCTCAATTTGTGGCTCTTGAAACGTTTTCTCCCACTCTATCTTATCAAGAAATAATCGTATTTTTTATTGAAAGACAGCATCACGAGCCACAAATGCTTTGTTCTCGTGGTTAACGTAGGATTATTGAGCACTTGTTTCACACGGATAACTTACAAATTAGGTACGCTACCTATCCATATCGTATATGAAATAAAATCCGACTGTTTAAAAATGTGCTTAGATATGGTGGGAAAAGAAATAGCAGACAAAATAATAAAATCCCAAAGTTAGTCAAGTGGCTAAGATTAACTTGACAAAGACAAAACCATATCATATAAGGTTTTGTTTCTCTATGCAACAACACCCTTATCTCATAATTTGTGTTAGAGAAGTTAACTCGTGAAACTTTTTCACAATACTTTTGGTGAAAATCAAAGTCAATACTTGGATATTTCTTGTTACGATTTGGTCGTAAGTCCACTATCTAATATTCTTGGTGGTTAACTACTTCACATTGAAGCTCTTTGAACTTTTCAAAGATTTCTCTTGCACCTCATTAAATAGAATCAAACACAATATCTACTTAAGTCATCGGTAAATAAAGTGAAGTATTCATTACCATCTTTGGTTGTGTTTGTTATTGGCCAATAACTCACTAGTTCGATTTCCCTTTCAATAAAAAGGGCACGAATCATCTTGCCTTGAATAAAAGATTCGCACACACCATTAGGTTCAAAATCAAATTTTTAGGGATACTAGTCAATACTAGCCTTTTAATGTGCTACACAGTCCAGAATCAAGATTAGATCTGGGTCACCAATTTTGAGCCTTTTACAATCTATATGACAAGTAATTTCAAGTTTTAGGTCAAGAATATAATTACCTTTTATTGGTGTGGGATAACCATTGACCAATTATAGGCATAACAAGATACAACGCTTGTTCCATTCACAAAAGTGAAACACTTGTGTCGTACACTAAAGTGGATACTATATTCTTTATTTAGAGGTCATATACATAATAACTTTTATTAAAGTATACCTCTAAATCCAAAACTGGATTGATCACATTATAAATTTTATATGTCTCTATAAAAATAAAAACTACAATAGTTCTATTTCCCTTGTAGGTCGACATTTAATCATGGCTAGTCGTCGCACGAATCATTATTATATGCATTGAATACATTGATGAGAACCATAATAGGTATCTAATACCCAAAAATTGCATTTAGCAAAATAAATGTCGATCATATAGATATTATGGATTAAAGTACTTTTAGATGTAGTACACCCAATTTCTATTTCTCCAAAAACTTGGGACAGATTCTTTTCTAGTGTCCTACACTGTAATAATAGAATCATCAAAAGTTGGGTTTGACACCTTGCTTGGTTTTTGACTTTACTATTCAAAATAGTCTTGCCTTTTTACCTGCCCTTGTGCCAACATCGTGCCAACCTACTCTTGAACCTCGTCTTATTCTTAACATTCAAGAATAAAACATCTTTCTTAGAGCTCCCACTCACTTTCATGAATCTCTATTTAGACCAATAGATTAGAAATATAATGAAGACTTTTCTTCATTTCATTCATGGTTTTACCTTCAAAAGGATCAACCTTTCATGAAGTGACTACGGTATTTGGTTATTCACGATTTTAAATAAATCGATTAACCTAGTCGTCGCAACTGATTTGGCCTCTTTTGAGGTAAGCCTCGATAAGGAGCATTATGACGACATACCAAAAATTACAAATATTTTCTTTGAAACAAAAAGATTGATGTACCACTGTTACAAGAAGACGTCACAAAAATTCAAAACGTTTTTGACTAAGTGTGACTTATTCATATACTCTTCATAAGAGACATTTGCAATGGTGAATATGGGGATCAAAAGATAAAATTCATTTTGTCTTTAGCTATGGTGATTTAAACGGAGATTTAAATTGCAATAAAAAATGATACCGTATGAATTAATGGAAACTTATTTCCACGATTGAACGGATTTACAAGTTTGTAGAAGGATAAGATATTTGTCATTTGCGCGTATAAAATAAATATCAACGGAAAATAATCATTCATTGCTTATATATAATTTCACTTGTAAAACAATTTTAACAAGTTTAGCATTTATATAATGACCCCTCACTAAATTATATAAATGATTCCAAGACCCATCTTTAAATAAAAATAGTCATCGTATGCTACCTTTATCTAAAAATGGTAAGTCATTTCTAGACTAATTCTACCCCTAGAACTCTTGGTTGACGGATTTCAACTAAATCCATCTCCTAGTCCCAAGATAACGCTTATCTCGTTGAGTCCAATCCAATTTTGGCTTGTGATAGCATCACCCTACTTACCCGAGGTAAAAAGGGACCCACGAGCGTGGTAGCCCTAATGAACACGAGGTTCATAGGTGCTTCAATTGGTAAGGTTAAATCTCAATTTCTTTTAAGTTATGTGAGAGGTCTTGTCAATTTAGTTATTAATTCCCCATAAGTGAACTAAGTCGGTGAATTTTGAATAACGTTGAATAGACAATCGAGAAATAAAATGCATGTCGGCGATTTTGGCATGAGCGGAAAAAAAATAAAGCAAGCAAATAATAAATCCTAGTATGGTCACCTAGCTAATATAATTTACTAGACTATTACAAAATCGGAAACCAACTCCTTGGCCCCTTGCCTCTTCACGGTACACACTCCAAAAAGGCACCGTCTTTTGGAACACCGACTTCGGGAATCTTCGTCTTCATAATAATTAATTACAAAAAGATTCAAATAAAATTCCTATTATACATTTGATCTATAAAATGAAATTAAATTATTACAAACGGCGATACGAGATCGCAAATAAAATTACAACCGAATCGGTATTCCCTTACATTACGGGTAATACCGATTAAAATAATCTAGGCCATACTAGGTACAACTTGCATTAAAAATTAAATAAATGACATTCATTCAATCAACAATAACAACATAAATAAAATACTGTCAAAATCATGTCAAAATCGCCCTTAATACTTATCATGCTCATTCTAGCTCGGTTTTATGGATTTTATCAATTTTTAACCATTAAAAATCAATAATCAACACTTAAATTGTATTTAAGCTCAAACTAATTATCTAAACTGATTTATAACTCAAAATTAGTCCCCACTAACTTTGTTTGTATTTAATTAGTTCGAATTGATCGTATTTGCTAAATATAGAGGTATTTAACATTTATGAAATAAACCCAAAATAAAATATATAAATCATAAAAATTTAAAACCAAAAAATTTGTACATTCTGGAATATTTCCAGGAACTCTAAAAACCAGAAAAATTTGCCCAAAAATATTGAATAAATTTTATGAACAAATAACTTAGTATTCAACGGTTTTATCAAATAAAAACCATTAAATAAAGTAAAACAGTGATACAAATTATAAAATTTCACCAAGGTGATATAAATCAGATTATAAAATTTAAAAAAAATTTCAAGACCAGAAAAGGACGTTTCAATTATATGAACATAATAATCTCACTTTATTGACTTTTATCTCATAAAAATCAATAACAATGCAAACATTGATTACAAATCACGAAATTTTACATACAGTATGTACAAAATGTATGTGAGATCATATAAAAATTTCATGACCAGAATCAACATGAAACTATTTGTAGTTAACTTTTAAAATAAAAACTGCATATTAACATGATTTAAAGACCATAAATCAAAATAAATAGCAAATCAATCCCTACAATCACCAAATTTGACCACAACCATTTTGAGGTCATTAGGTATGCATGCAAATCAAAACTTTCGTGCAAACCAATTTTTAACACAAATTTTCAATTTTACCCAAGTTATCGTATAACTCGATTTTAATGCTTAAAATCAACATGCATGTAACAATTGAGCTCTGATACCACATGAAAGTCCTAGACCTCTAAATAGACTCCTCTAATTAGTTCATTAAATTACATTAACTTAATGATTTAGGATTTAGTTATCATGCATGCAAATATAAAAGCATAAAAGAAAAGATAAGACGAAAACATCCTTACATTGGGATTTTTCGGTTCAATATGGGCACAATAAGAACTCATTCTTATTTTTCTTGAGCATGAAATTAATTGATGATCCTCCATAAAACAACCTCCAAAGTAGAAGGTCTCCTTCTTGTTGCACCCAAGAATCAACCAAAATAATCTTAACTTATTATTAACTAGATAATAAGTAAGACTTAATACTACTAATATTATTGTATTACTACACTAGTAATATGACATGAATATTAGTTTTCATGTGAGTTTAGAGAGATGTTGGAGGTTTTTAGAAAGAAGAAGAAAATAAGCATAAGAATGAAGTGGAAAAATTGAAGAACTTTTGTTTTATTTAATGGCCTTTTGGCCGGCACACTCTAGCCCCAAAATGGGTGATTTTATTCTTATTTTATTCACATGAATAATGGTAGTGGATGGGATTGTATAATGATAATGATCATGTGTCATACATGTCATAATCTTATGGTGGAGTGTTGAATTAGTAGAGAACAATGATCATTGATCTCTACTAGCAAAAATCCGGCCTCCACATGTGTATTGTGGTCCATTTTGATTTTTGATATTTGTACCACAAATACTTATAATCATATGTTTAATTATCTTGTATAATTAAGTGTTAATTTGATCATATAACAATTATATGACACAAATTAATAAACAATATATACTTAACGTTTAAGTGATATTTTACCATTATATCAATATATAATGGATCCCACAATGCCCAGTTAATTATATTAATTTATTTTACAACTCCTTGTAAATATAATTAACTAATTACATCTACCTCAAAATATATGCATTACCTCAACTAATTTAATGAATTAACGATTAATCACTAAATTAAATCTTATTTAATCGTATTAAAATAAGACGTAAAATTTATTCAGTCAGTTATCGTATAATTGACTAATAAACTTAAGTGGAATGAGTTCCTAACTCAATTTCCAATAAATAACTCTCGTAACTAAACGTACATATCAAATATATGTAATGCCCTAATTAAACTGTATCGTATACAAATAATTAGTATCCTATTTGGGTCTCATCCTATAGGTGTGACCTAAAGGGATCAGTTGAACACCGCCGTCATACGACAATAACGTCAAACTCTAGTCAGCCGAGCGTTACCGATTTACGTTAATCAACTGACGTGGAGTATCAAAATATACTAATCATGCCACGTATATTCCACATGAGTTTCATTATATAAATGCACTATTGTGGAGGACACTTACTCCAACAGTACCATGGGGCATGATGCAGTAGAGTGTATGAGTACGGTTGAACAAGTACTTGTCTTTCAATCCTTTAAGCAAGGTACACCGTACTCTAACTTTTATAATGAAAGGACGAGATAGCATCCAAATTTCTCCTATCGAAGTCAGAATGTTCTTAATTCTACCCCGCCGCCACCTCAGCAACAAGGTTCCTCTTATGTGATTCCTCAAAATCGCAATTCTCAAGGCTATTATAACCGTCCAAATCAAGGAGGCCAAACTTTTCAACAAGCTCCACCTCCACCACCTCCAAGTAATGATATGGCGGAATTGAAAGCCATGTTGCAGCAAAGTCTCATGATACAATAAAAGCAAGATGCTCAGATCTCTCAATTGCTCCCACATAACAAGATATTGGATACTCAAATTGCCCAATTGGCAATTCAAATCCACACAAACAACCGGGCAATATTCCCCCTCAGGGACACCCTCCACATGAACAAGCCAATGCTATTACTTTGAGGAGTGGGACCCATTACAAAGGTCCGACGATGCCCACCGACGATATTAGTGCACCTTACATGCATCCGAGAGGGTTGGGAAATCTAGAAATGAATAGGGGTGAGAACGATGAAAGTTTGGAAGTTCCTCGTCAAATTTCGGAAAACAACAAAAACGTGACTGAAAAGGAGGATGCTCGATCGAGCAACATCCCTCTGCTCGATCGAGCAACCTTAGAAAAATCCGAAAAATCTGCTCGAGGAATTTCTGGAAGTTCCTGTTTTGACAAACTCGATCGAGCAGCTCCTTGCTCGATCGAGCAACCCCTAATCAGACTGACAAGTCCTCTACTTCACATACAAAAGCAAAAGAAGCCGAGACAATCACAATTACACTTCCTTTTCCTCACCGCCAACATAAATGCAAGCTCGATAAACAGTTTGGACGGTTTATGGAAGTAGTCAAGAACTTCGAAGTGAGTATACCGTTTACTGAGTTGATCACTCAAGTGTCGGCTTATGCTAAATTTATGAAGGACATATTGACAAGGAAGCGGTCCTTTAATGAGGTGGAGACGATTGCATTTACTGAGAAATGCAGTGCTGTGTTACAATCCCGATCACCACCTAAGCTAAAGGATTCAGGGAGTTTTTCTATTCCTTGTAATATAGGATGTTTAGCTATTGATAAAGCCCTTTGTGATTTAGGGGCTAGTGTTAGTGAAATGCCATTTTCTATATGTAAAAAGCTAAATATGGGTCAACTTAATGTTACAACCATGACCTTACAAATGCCTGACCGTTCTATTAAACACCCTTTGGTAATTTTGGAAGACGTACCGGTTAGAGTAGGGAAATTTTTCATACCAGTTAACTTCGTCGTATTAGATATGGCTGAGGACACCCAAATTCCTATCAACTTAGGACGTCCATTCCTCCATACTGCGGGGGCAGTTATAGATGTTAAGAATGGGAGACTTACACTAACAGTGGGGGATGACACTATCACTTTCAACTTAGATAATGCAATGAAACACCCCATTCTAGAAGAGACATGTCATAGGGTCGATATTGTGGATTTGACTGTTGATGATTGTCTCTCTTTGTGTTTGAATAAGGATCCTCTGGAGATCGCCTTAATTTCCAGCACTACTGAAGCTGCAAGCTCACGAAGTAAGGAAGTGGTTGAGATGGAAAACCTACTGACAGGAGAGGAATGCAAGTTACAAAAGATGTATAGCTTCGGTAAACCCCCTAAGGTTACCGAGGTAACGACACCTGAACTTGAACCCGACTGATGAGCAGTAGTAACACCTGGTCACTACATCCCCCATTTTGCAGTTGGTTTTGGGGAGGCTATGTCTATACGGCTGGTATTATCTATCCTTGTACTTTCTTTTATTGTATTTTCTTTTAGTTATCTCCCATTTCCCTTTGTTAGTTATGTCCTTTAGGTTGCTGATGTTGGTTGTTGTGTGATTGCTGTGCTGTTAGCGTCACACTGAGGACACTGTGACATTTAGGTTTGGGGGAGAGTCTTTATTTATGTTGTGTGTTTATTTCCGTTGTGTGAAAGAAACAACAAATCATAAAAATTGAAAAATTTACAAAATCCAAAAACATGTTTTTATTTTATTAGGTAGAGTCTTGGTGACGTTGAATAACAATGATGATAATTTGCATTGTTTCTGCATTCGAATTCCAAATAAGTTGTCCATGTACATTATTTTGACTTACTACTTTTGAAAACAAAGCTCATAGAATAAGTCTTGACCGTTTTTGACATACCTTGTACTAATTAGATTTGGCCAATTTTAGTTGGTAAACCACTTAAAATTCTTATATATATAGAGCTTCCTAGGCCAGGAACATCAATAAATTGGTCTCATTGTCTTTAGGTTTATGAGTGTGGTACTCCTTGTGGAATATATAACATCAAATTGCATAAGTGTGACATTAGTTTCTTGATACTATACGCGTTCTTTTGATAAGTACATGAGGAAAGGCGGTTCTTACCTTTCAAATAAGCCTTACATTACCTTTTGTTTAGCCATTTGAAAATTTGTAGCCTGTTTTATAACCTATCTAATAGCTACATTCCTGAAATTTGCCTACCTTATCGGGACAGTCGCAGTTGCATGTTTTTTTTCTTGCCTACTTGTCTATTATGGTTGGGTCGGGATTTCTTAAATAAAAAGAATATCAAATGGGTGTAGCAAGTATGTTGGCAATTGTGTCATTTATTCCCTTTGTTGAGAAATGTTATGAAGCAAAAGATATGAAAAGAAAAAAAAAAAAAAAAAAAAACAGAAAGGAACAAAGAAAAAAATTTATGTTGCTTCATTAAATTATTCAAGAGATAATGAAAGGGAATATATTAGAGTCTAATTCATATTTAGAGAGCAATATCGATATCTCCCTTGCGTTGTCAAAGTTTAAGATGATTTCTCTAGTCGGATGTTGGTTTGTGCTAGTCTTGTAGATTTGTTTTAGTAAGTGTCGCTGCGACTACCGGTCTTAGCCCTACATTCCCATACGTGCCTTGGCACAATCCACTTCTATACCTTCACCTATTAGCCTCCCTTATTGTCTTGATTCATGTACTTTATAGCAAATGCGTATTAGTTGGGGAAATTACTATCACATTAGAATGCATGCATGTTTCATACGTTGAGTGAGTGTTTCTATTTCTTTCTATCTTTACAAAACTCACCCTTACATAAACTTATGATTGCATGAGTGAATCCGTGAGAATCCGACAAATTGAGCCTTGCAAAATTAAAAGGTATTTGGGTTTTGTCTATACTACGGTATCATGTAAAACCTTGGAACATGAGCTGCGTTTTCTACTTTCCCGTGCCTTTAAATTTATTTTATTGGTACAACTTGGTCATTACTTTGTTATAGATATGGATAGGTTGAAATTTGTATGTGTATTAACATTAGCTTTGAGTTTTTCATTCACCATGTGTATGTTTGTCCTTGTATAGTGTTGAGTGCTTTGCTTAGGGACAAGCAAAGGATTGGTTTGGGGGAGTTTGATGATCACTATTTATTAACATATTTTATGCTTCCCTTAAATACATAAGACTCTATTTATCGTCTTTCCTTGCTTGTTTCTGTCCAATTTTAGCTAGAATATCGATTCTGCCGCTTCTATTATGTTTTAATGCAGAATGGATGCATTTGGAGCTTTTTGAGTTAGTATGGAAGATGGCGGAGTCAGATCGTAGAAGGTTAGGCACGGGAATCGAGAGCGATGGAGAAGAAATGAAGAAAAGCGAAGAAGCATGCCATTTGAAGGATGCTTGATCGAGCAACATTAGTCTGCTCGATCGAGTCGGGCTGAAGGATACTCGATCGAGCAACATACCTTTGCTCGATCGAGCAACCCAGTGTTTGACAGCTTTCGGATTTCCTAAATTAGTTTAACCTAGTTAATTAGATTATTATAAAAGGAAAACTCGTCTTTCATAATTAAGTACGCTTTAATATTAGAAACTAGAGTTTTGTTTGCTTCGTGATAAGTGAATATTTGTATGATTTTAACCCCCAATTTAGCTCGGTTTTGTATGTCATTTGTGCTTTGTTAAGCCATTTTATGAGCTAATATCGTCTTCTAGGCGAATTCCTATGTTCTAACTTGTTTTGTAGGGAAAGTGACGTTTCTACGCCCTTTTTCTATATTACCGGGCATTTGCCTAGAACCTGACGATTTAAAGAAGCAAGCTTGACCAAGACAAAGGCATTTCAAGAAGGTTCACTGATTCAAAAGAGAGAAGAAGTAAAGACGATCTCGCAGTTGTCGGAAGATCGATCAATTAGGCAAAGAAATCATCGTTTTACAGCAGACGCTATCAACAAACCCGACTCAAGAGGTCAAGGGGGATAATGGATGTCAAGGGGAGATGAAACGAGAGTCAAAGCACCAAGATCACAACTTACCCGATCGGGTAAGTGGTGAACCCGATCGGGGATCTCTGCTGATCCGAGCTTTTGCTTCGACTTCCTCCTTTTTGTCCTATGTGATCAATGCATGACCCCTCCCCCACGAAACCCTAATGCTATATAAAGAGCTTCAGCCACCAGACTTCAACACATCCTTTTTACACAATTCTCTTCTACACTTCTCTTTACAAAAACCCTAGATTAGGAGGAGGGAGAACTAGCCTCTCTTCTCTCATTTTCTTCTTCTTTTTCATCTTTAGTTCTTAGTTTATTTCTTTCTTTTCTACATCAAAACCTTAGCTTAGATCAATAAGAATTTCATCTTTGTAATCTACTTTGTTGGGTACAAGTATTGTAATTCGTGGAACGACTATTCTAAGCAAGGGATTTCGATAATTGTTATCATTATCGTTGTTGATCGTCATCTAGGTATTCCTATCATATCTTTTGTTTAATGTCTTTATGTTTTCTATTTGATTGTTATTTTCCATCCATGTTATCTTAGATCCATTTTAGTATCGTTATAATCATCATTTCATTTCATTAGATTGTCAATTTAGCGTCGTTATTATCGCCATATAAAGAGTCTTAAACTATTGTCAAAAACCAAATAAACATGTCTATCCTAGTTTTTGTTATTAACTTCATCTTAGATTTAAACATCGCCATGAGAGAGTAGTCACCTTTCTAGGGTGTAGGGTAGCCATGTTAGATTGATTAAAAGATGATAATTAGATAAAAGAAATTGTGCCTTTAAAACATTGTGTCTATGCATGTTTGGACTATAACGATAGTTGACGATTCCCGATCAAAATCATTGACTAGAATAGAATTCTTTTCCAAGGTAGAGATACGTGAATTGAATAGACAAAGCATGACATGGTAGATTAAGACCTAGTAAATTGCCTAAAAGCATGCTAGACCATCTGATCTATGATTGTAATGAACACATCATTCTTACGAACTTATAATGAATTATTTGCATGTTCCATATCCAATTGCATCAATATGTTAATCTACATGTGTGAACCTACTTCCCTAGATGTTTTTCATCATTGTTAGTTCATCACTTGCTTTATTGTTTTCATTTCCATTTGCTTTTATTTCGTTTTCGTTTATGCCTTTTATTAGTTTAGAAATTAAAATCCCAAAACCCAGATTTTCGTTAGATAAGACCCAATTGCGAGACATTTCACATTCTATAGGAAACACCATCTCCCTGAGGATCGACCCCTACTTCCCTAATTACATTAATTTGTTATTAGCCTAGTCTGGGTAATTTATCTTTGTATCGGGCTTGCGACAGGTCCGATCAAATTTTGGCGCCGTTGCCGGGGAGCACGGTTTAGTTTTCCTTTATCTTGTGATTTTTATCGCAATTAGTTTTATCTAGCCTTTAGGAACCCAAATTCCTTTAGACCTCTCTTGATTTTTCATCTTAGCTTTTCAATCTTATGCCCAGATCTTCTAGACTAGGGACCCCTATCTCTTTAGACCCCGATCTAGAAAGGACTCTGCGTAGGAGACGAAAGCTATTCAACGAAATCTCAAAAGCTTCTGATACGTCAAGTTTATATCGTATTCGTGAGAAATACTCGGATATTTTATCTAATCTCAAAGGAGAAGAAGATCCATTCTCATCTCCGTTCTCAAAAACTAATCAACTTTCAAACAACACTCCATCTTCATCTACACAAAAGAAAATGGTTCGACTTTCAGACCATTCCAAACCAACTGCAGATACACTTCCAAGGGGTATTGCTACACCCCAAATCACAACCCAAAACTTTGAAATCAAACCTGCCTTCATCAATTTAATAGAAAGAAGTCAATTTGGTGGCAATGCCACAGAAGATCCCAATCTTCATATTCAAAACTTCTGTGACTATTGCTCCACAATTAGACAAACTGGAGTATCCCAAGAGCAGATTAGGGAAATGCTCTTTCCCTTCTCTTTAACAGGAAAGGCTAAACTTTGGATCAATAGCCTTGACCGAGTTGCCTTAGAAATAGCCGACTGGGATGGTCTAGCTCTTGCTTTCTATCAAAAGTACTTCCCACCAGAACGAACCGCACTCTTACGAAGTCAAATCACTGGATTCCGTCAGAGAGGCGATGAAAGCCTTTATGAGGAATGGGAAAGGTACAAAGAATTACAAAGAGAATGCCCTCATCATGGCCTTGATTCATGGTTCTTAGATATCACCTTCTACAACGGTTGTTGTGGCGAATCGCGTCGTATCCTCGACTCCGCTAACAATGGTCGTTTCTATCAGATCGATGTAGAAATAGCTAGTGCAACTATCGAGTCAATGGCAATTCACGACTCTCAGTATAGCAACTCACGTCCTATGTCGCTCAAAACCAAGCAGGAAGATTCAAGTAAAGTAGCACTCTTAAAAGCCCAATTAGCCCTTCTGCAGCAACAAGTAGGAAGCTCTTCTCAATCCAAGGAACATGTTAACGTCACTAACCACGTGGTGATATGTGAGACATGTGGGGTTGGAGGACAAAATTTTCAAGAATGTAGGAGTTCGTTAGAGCAAGTCAATGCCTATCAAGCATATAGGCAGGGCAATGCTTTCTCAAACTTCTATAACGAGAACACAAAGAACCATCCTTTTTTGTCCTACAAAAGCACCAACATTCAGAATCCCCACCATCAGATTCAACAACCATTCATACCACATCAACAGAAGCCCTATAATCCACCTGGTTTTCAAAACCAGAGACCTCCATTTCAACCTAACTTCAATCAACCTTACCAACCTCAACACCAACCACCCCAAAATCAAAGCCAACCCAATGACTCAAGCTTGAGCAAAATTGAATCCATGCTTCTTCAAGTTGTTCAAAAAAAAGATTCAATGTTTGCTCAACTTCAAAAGAGTGATCAAGCTCAAAATGTTGCCATCAAGATGCTTGAAACTCAAATGGCCCAATTGGCTGCCTCTAACACCCAAAGAAAACAAGGCCAACTCCCACCTCATGGTGAGCAACCGAGAGACACCGCTAATGCTATCACCCTTTGGAGTGGTACCACTTATAAGGAACCTCAGCGACCAAAAGAAACAATAGTTGAGCCGACACCAGTAGAGAGCCAAAAAGAATCCCAACCATCCACCGCTAAGGAAGCGGAAAACAAACCTGAAAAGAAGGATGAACCTGAAAAGGAACCCATTAAAATCCAAGTTCCATTTCCCCAACGTTTGAGGAGAACACATAAGGAAACCCAGTTTAGCAAATTCATGGAAGTAGTCAAAAACCTCCAAGTAACGGTTCCCTTCACTGAACTAATCACTCAAATTCCTTCTTACACAAAATTCATGAAGGATATCTTAACTAAAAAGAGGACTTTAGATGATGTTGAAATCATAGCATTCACAGCTGAGTGCAGTGCTTTGTTGCAAAATAAGCCCCCTCCTAAATTAAAGGATCCTGGTAGTTTCTCTATACCTTGCACTATAGGCACCTACACAATCGATAAAGCTCTATGCGATCTAGGTGCTAGTGTAAGCGTCATGCCCTATTCCATATGCGAAAAGTTGAATATGGGAATTCTCAAATGCACTAGTATCACTCTGCAAATGGCACACCGTTCTCTAAAATAACCTATGGGAGTTTTAGAAGATGTGCCTGTCAAAGTAGGAAAGTTTTTCATTCCCGTCGATTTCATCGTGCTAGATATGGCTGAAGATTCGCAAATCCCTATTATTTTAGGAAGGCCATTCTTACACACTGTCGGAGCAGTAATCGATGTTAAAAATGGAAAATTGACATTAGAAGTAGGTGATGACAAAGTCACCTATAACTTAAACAGTGCAATGAAAAGCCCCATGCTAGAAGAGCCTTGCTGCTTCATTGATATTGTCGACTCAATTATTGATGAATCTCTGTATCCATCAATAATTGAGGATCCTTTAGAAGCAATCTTATTGCTGGAGGATATCTCTGAGAATGACAATTTCGAGATCGGTGAGCTGGAAAAGGACCTGACCGGAAAAGAGATATCGTCAGAAGAAGTTGAAGAGTTCATAAGCTTGATTGATACTCCTGCCAAGGCAGAAGTACATAAACCTGAACTAAAACCTCTTCCCTCGAATCTAAAATATGCTTTTTTAGATGAATCTGAGTATTGCCCAGTCATAGTGAGTGCTCTCCTAGATGAAAATCAGTTAACCTCACTATTGACGTCTTGAAAAAGCATAAAAAGGCAATAGGTTACAAACTTGAAGATTTAACAGGCATATGTCCAGACTTCTGCATGCATAGAATCAATTTAGAAGAAGGCCAAAAACCTTGTGTTCAAGGACAACGCCGTCTTAATCCCAATATGCAGGAAGTAGTTAAAACTGAAGTTATGAAATTGCTAGATGCTGGCATAATCTATGCAATATCTGACTTTAAATTGGTCAGCTGACAGGGTTGTCGCGTACCCTAATCAAAGATAAATAACCCAGACTAGGCTAACAACAAATTAATGTAATTAGGGAAGTAAGGGGTCGATCTCGGGGAGACGGGAGATACTTGTGAATAGTTATTGTTAGAGCTCTATCTTGTACGATTGGCAATTGTTTGTCACTAATTACTAAATGCTATAATAAAAATGATAACAATACAATAAAGAAAAGGATCTAGGGAAGTAGGTTCACACAAGTAGATTAACGTATTGATGAAATTGGATTTAGAAAATGCAAATAATTCATTGTGAGTTCGTAAGAATGATGTGTTCATTACAATCATAGATCAGATGGTCTAGCAGGCTTTTAGGCTATTTACTAGGTCTTAATCTACCATGTCATGCTTTGTCTATTCAATTCACGTATCTCTACCTTGGAAAAGAATTCCATTCTAGTCAATGATTTTGGCCAGAAATCGTTAACCATCGTTATAGTCCAAACATGCATAGACACAATGTTTTAGAAGCACAATTTCTTTTATCCAATTATCATCTTTTAATCAATCTAACATGGCTACCCTACACCCTAGAAAGGTGACTACTTATGCATGATTAACAATGAAAGGGAAATTAAGATTATAAAACTAAGAATGGTAAACATGATAAAGGAAATACTAAAAGAAAATGAAACTATAATGTAAAACGAGAATAAAGATTACCGAATAGGATGAGCAAAGATTGAAATGGAACAAGAACTTGAATAGGAAATGCAAACCCGAAAAATTGAGTTCCAATTACAAGTAGAACCATACAAACTTAGAACTAAACTAAACTAGAGAAAACTAAACTAAACTAAACTAAGAAAGATGAGAGAAAACTAAACTAAACTAAACTAAGAAGAGAAGTATTTTTGTATGAGATTGTGTGTTGAGAAGAGGGGCTGGAGCTCTCTTTATATAGCATTAGGGTTTCGTGGGGAAGGGGTCAAGCATTGAACATATAGAAAAAAAAAAAAGAGAAGTTGAAGCAATTTGCTCGAAGCAGCAAGGATACCCGATCGGGTACACACTTACCCGATCGGGTAAGTTACACTCTGGGTCCTTTGACTAACGTTTCATCTCCCTTTGCTTTGACTTGACTTCCATCATCCCCCTTGACCTCTTCAATCGGGTTTGTTGATAGGGTTTGATGTAAAGCGATGAATTCTTCCGCCTAATTGATTGATCTTCCGACAACTGCGACATCGTCTTTTACTTCTTCTCTCTTTTGAGTTAGTGAACCTTCTTGAGATGCCTTTGACATGGTCAAGCCTGCTTCTTCAAATCGTCAGGTTCTAGGCAAATGCTCGAGAATATAGAAAAAGGGCGTAGAAACGTCACTTTCCCTACAAAACAGGTTAGAACATAGGAATTCGCCTAGAAGACGATATTAGCTCATAAAACGGATTAACAAAGCACGAATGACATAAAAAACCGAGCTAGATTGGGGGTTAAAACAATACAAATATTCACTTATCAAACTCCCCCAAGCTAAACCTTTGCTTGTCCTCAAGCAAACATAACAAACAATACCAGGACAAGGGTTGCAAGCATTGGCTACTACACCATCAAGAAATAAATCTCAACATAAAACTTTGGAAACATAATGAATTATAACCCAAAATCAACGTGGGCAAGAATGATACATAAACATGGCTGAGATTTACATAACGGCGTAGCACAAAGAATTTCACTACAGAATTTCGGCTCTTGCATGATCTTTTAACAAATGGACTCGCACGGCACACTCGAACACTCAATGTATGTAAAAGGTGATTTCTTTATGTGTAAATGTTTTTGAGACACTCACCTATCTACGACTTATGAAAGTGTGTCCGCAGTCTAATATGGTAAACAATTCAAAACACAAGTCAAAGATCATACTGCACATAGAAAAGAAGCCGGAAAATAAGAAGAAGGCTTTGGGAAATGGGTGAAAGGTGGACAAACAGTTATGGTCATGTGAAGCTTAGAGCTAGCAACTGACCAATGATAAATGAATACTCAATCCAAACTTTCGATTAATTTCCCGGAAGACGGATAACGAAGCCAAAAAGCAACAAATTGGCTTATTACAAACGAAACACAAGGGTAAACTCCTTCTATTGATTTGACATTTTGAGGAGATACTCACAACTTCTTCTTTTATTTCTTTTTCTTTCATTTTCAATTTCATTTTTTTCTTTTTTTTCTGTTTCATTTTTTCCTTTTGAACATAACTTCACTTTTTGAACATTTTCGTTCTCCAAAATTCACTTTGTCATTAAGGAACAAAATCTTCCCAAAAGAGCACCCATACACCATAGTCTAGCTACTAGCTCAAAAGGTAGGCAGTAGTTATATGTAGCTATTATTTTGTGAAACATTTGTATGAAGGGGCTTATTTTGAGGGGCAATTCAAAGTGAAAAAAGCTTCAAATCATAGTGAATCATGAATGCAATGCTTATAGGAATGAAATGAGAACCATACTTATGCGTTTTGACATGACACACATCACAAGGAGAACTACACACAACTAGATGAGACTGGGTATAGATGTACCAGCCTAAGGAGGTTCTACCTTACAATATATGTAACTTGCCAAACGTCAAGATCAAGCGTATTCATCTATAGATTCATTCCATGCCTACTGTGTACAAGACTTCCCCATGTATGCACAATTCAATAAATATTGAATCATTATCTTTTGAAAGCTCTAATCTTGGGAAATGTAACATGATAGCATAGTAAACAAGCAAGCAAAGCATGAAAAGCATTCAATTGTGTTCAAAATTTTAAAATTTTCTCTTTTCTTATTCAAAATTTTGAAAAATATAAACAACTAAAATGCAAAATGGGAAAATGCAATCCCTCCCCCAAGCTAAACATCACATTGTCCTCAATGTGAGCACGAAGACTAAACATGCAACGAGATGCTTAATGGGAAGAAGGGTAAAAAGGGAAAAACATGAAAGAAAAGTGAAGCTTACTAGTGAGCGCGGACTCCCCCAAGCTAGTCTTTTGGACTTGACAAGGAAGGTCTTCATAGATTCTTCAAAAACTCTCTCATCTGCAAGGTAAATCTAACAAAACAACGAAAAAGGGAAAAATAAAAATAAAATGCAAAAAGAAAGGGAAAACACGGGTTGCCTCCCGAGCAGCGCTGGTTTAACGTCTCGCTAGACTCTTTATTAATGAAAATCATTCTTTGTGCCTTAAAAAGCATGTCAATGCCCTTAGAAGTCGATCATATACCTGCGCATGAGCTATACAAAAACATATGTAAGCAATTGACAAGATATAGGCATGAAATATTGAAGGTAAGAATTGATATATCTTATCATTGTGCGCATGACAAATTTCATAGATGACCACTGAACTGCTCCACTCGTCAGTGAGAGATGGAGTGAAATGTTTAAGATCATGGAACAAACAATTAGTTCCCAAAATATCATTAGTGGACTCTAATTGGGGGTAGGGTGAATCAAAGGATTGGGAATCAAAAATGGGTGGTTGATCCCACTTAATTTCAAGGCTAGGTTCACAAAACCCAGTATCATTTTCAAATAAATCTGGAATATCCTTAGCGAAAGGATTTTCAAAGAAATCTGATGACTCTCCATTGGAGTCACAAATGGGCTTAACAACATCCTTGTCTAAAGTCTCGACTACCATATGGTCAATATCAATAATGGGGGTCTCAAAATTGTCAAATGGAACAACACTAGAGTGACTTTCAATAGAAAAGGTTGGACCATCATCATCGTCATCTATTAATTCATATGATTGGGGAGAATTAGACTTATATGGGGGGGCTGAAAAAGCACAGGAGAAAATAGACTCACATGGGGGGGCTGAAAAAACATAAGGAAAATTGATTGGCTTACATTTTTTAAACGTGGGTTCTTCCTTTTGCCCTTTGAGCTTTTGACTTTGAGCCATGATTTCATTGATTTGCTCTTGGATTCTCAACCGCCGGTGCGTTTCATCCCAAGATTGGGATGCCATAAAGTCCAAGCAAATGCAAAGTTCCTCTCCTCTCTTCTGATAAAAACTTCCACCACTCAATTGCATAGCCAGGCTACGACACTCAATGAGCATTCCATGAAGCACGACATCTCTCATATAGTTCCCATCAAGGGTATACCCAAGAGAGATAATATGGTTAGAATAGCTATAAAATCGGTCGAGGTATTCATGGAAAGGCTCATTCTAGCATTGTGGTGGTTGGAAATAGATAGTCATTGAGAAAAAATAAAGCAATCCCTTTGAAAGAAAATATTCCTATTACCTGAAAAGAGTCACTATACTACAAGGAAACGGTGAGAAAAATCTCAAGGAACAAGAGTTCCTCGACACAAAAGAAAAGAAAAAAAAAAGAAAAAGACAAGGTAAAACTCTATTAATCACAAATAAACAAAACCGTGCTCCCCGGCAACGGCGCCAAAATTTGACAGGGTTGTCGCGTACCCTAATCAAAGATAAATAACCCAGACTAGGCTAACAACAAATTAATGTAATTAGGGAAGTAAGGGGTCGATCTCGGGGAGACGGGAGATACTTGTGAATAGTTATGGTTAGAGCTCTATCTTGTACGATTGGCAATTGTTTGTCACTAATTACTAAATGCTATAATAATACAATAAAGAAAAGCATCTAGGGAAGTAGGTTCACACATGTAAATTAACATATTGATGAAATTGGATTTAGAACATGCAAATAATTCATTGTGAGTTCGTAAGAATGATGTGTTCATTACAATCATAGATCAGATGGTCTAGCAGGCTTTTAGGCTATTTACTAGGTCTTAATCTACCATGTCATGCTTTGTCTATTCAATTCACGTATCTCTACCTTGGAAAATAATTCCATTCTAGTCAATGATTTTGGCCAGAAATCGTTAACCATCGTTATAGTCCAAACATGCATAGACACAATGTTTTAGAAGCACAATTTCTTTTATCCAATTATCATCTTTTAATCAATCTAACATGGCTACCCTACACCCTAAAAAGGTGACTACTTATGCATGATTAACAATGAAAGGGAAACTAAGATTATAAAACTAAGAATGGTAAACATGATAAAAGAAATACTAAAAGAAAATGAAACTATAATGTAAAACGAGAATAAAGATTACCGAAAAGGATGAGCAAAGATTGAAATGGAACAAGAACTTGAATAGGAAATGCAAACCCGAAAACTTGAGTTCCAATTACAAGTAGAACCATACAAACTTAGAACTAAACTAAACTAGAGGAAACTAAACTAAACTAAACTAAGAAAGATGAGAGAAAACTAAACTAAACTAAACTAAGAAAAGAAGTGTTTTTGTATGAGATTGTGTGTTGAGAAGAGGGGCTGGAGCTCTCTTTATATAGCATTAGGGTTTCGTGGGGAAGGGGTCAAGCATTGAACATATAGGACAAAAAAGAGAAGTTGAAGCAATTTGCTCGAAGCAGCAAGGATACCCGATCGGGTACACACTTACCTGATCGGGTAAGTTGCACTCTGGGTCCTTTGACTAACGTTTCATCTCCCTTTGCTTTGACTAGACTTCCATCATCCCCCTTGACCTCTTCAATCGAGTTTGTTGATAGGGTTTGATGTAAAGCGATGAATTCTTCCGCCTAATTGATTGATCTTCCGACAACTGCGACATCGTCTTTTACTTCTTCTCTCTTTTGAGTTAGTGAACCTTCTTGAAATGCCTTTGACATGGTCAAGCTTGCTTCTTCAAATCGTCGGGTTCTAGGTAAATCCTCGAGAATATAGAAAAAGGGCGTAGAAACGTCACTTTCCCTACAAAACAGGTTAGAACATAGGAATTCGCCTAGAAGACGATATTAGCTCATAAAACGGCTTAACAAAGCACGAATGACATACAAAACCGAGCTAAATTGGGGGTTAAAACCATACAAATATTCACTTATCATCAGCCCTGTTCAAGTTGTTCCCAAGAAAGGAGGAACAACAGTAGTCAAAAATGAAAAGAATGAGCTCATCCCCACAAGGATTGTGACGGGATGGCGTATGTGTATTGACTACAGAAAGCTAAATCAATCAACTAGGAAAGATCACTATCCTCTACCCTTCATTGACCAAATGCTAGAGAGGTTAGCTTGCCACAAATATTTCTGCTACCTAGATGGTCACTCAGGATTCTTCCAAATCCCTATCCACCCTGAGGACCAAGAGAAAACCACCTTCACCTGTCCCTATGGTACTTTCGCTTATCGCATAATGCCATTTGGCTTGTGTAATGCACCTGCCACTTTCCAGCGTTGCATGACCAGTATCTTTTCAGATTTTGTTGAATCTATCATGGAAGTATTTATGGACGACTTTAGCGTCTATGGCATTTCCTTTGATAATTGTTTGACAAATCTATCCAGAGTTCTAAAACGCTGTGAAAAAGTCGACCTTGTTCTCAACTGGGAAAAGTTTCACTTCATGGTGAACGAAGGTGTAGTTTTAGGACACATCGTTTCAGAAAGAGGTATAGAAGTGGATCGAGCTAAGATCCAAGTTATTGAACAGCTGCCACCACCTGCTAATGTAAAAGGAATCAAGAGTTTCCTTGGCCACGCCGGTTTTTACCGACGATTTATAAAAGATTTTTCAAAGATAGCCAAGCCCCTGACTGAGCTCCTTTTCAAGGATGCACCTTTCAATTTCACAAAGGAATGCCTTGAGGCATTCAACAAAATCAAACGTGCTTTGATCACCGCACCTATAATCCAGTCGCCTGATTGGAATCTGCCCTTTGAACTGATGTGCGATGCGAGTGATTATGCCGTAGGAGTTGTTTTAGGGCAAAGAAAGGAAAAGTTCCTTCATGCAATTTACTATGCTAGTAAAACCCTAGATCCTGCCCAAATCAACTATGCCACCACTGAGAAAGAACTTCTCGCCATTGTCTATGCCTTAGACAAATTTCGCTCATACCTAATAGGATCAAAAGTCATTGTCTACACTGACCATGCTGCCTTGAAATATCTGCTTTCAAAGAAAGAGGCAAAACCTAGACTTATCCGATGGATCTTACTCCTTCAAGAGTTTGATTTAGAGATCCGGGATAAGAAAGGAGCAGAGAATGTAGTCGCTGACCACCTCTCAAGGATAAGAGTAACTGAAATAGGATTACCAACGCCAATTAATGATTCGTTCGCTGATGATTCATTAATGGCAATTGCGGACTCTTCTCCTTGGTATGCTGATATTGCCAATTTCCTTGTCAGTCCCCAGCTACCTTCTGACCTTTCTTATAACCAAAGAAAGAGATTTTTGCATGATGCAAAATTCTTTGTTTGGGATGACCCCTATCTTTTCAAGCAATGCTCAGATGGTCTGTATCGACGATGTATCCCCCAGTGGGAAGTAAAAAGAGTTTTGGAAGGATGCCACTCATCTGCTTATGGTGGTCATCATGGTCCATCCAAGACCGTAGCCAAAGTCTTATTACAATCCCGGTTTTTCAGGCCCTCGATGTTTAAAGATTCAAAAGACTTTGTTATGGCTTGTTATGCTTGTCAACGAATAGGTCAAATATCCAAAAGACATGAAATGCCTCAAAACGGCATATTAGAAGTCGAGATATTCGATGTCTGGGGTATTGACTATCAAGGACCATTCCCTTCTTCTAATGGAAATCTTTACATTTTAGTCGCTTTCGACTATGTTTCAAAGTGGGTAGAAGCAATTGCCACCCCCACCAATGATGCTAGAGCTGTGATACGACTATTTAAGAAGATCATCTTTCCGCGTTTTGGTGTACCCAGAGCTGTGATAAGTGACCGAGGAACTCATTTCGGAGAAAACCAGTTAGACACTCTGCTTGCCAAGTATGGTGTGTATCACAGACGAGGTTTAGCCTACCACCCTCAGACCAACGGTCAAGTAGAAGTCTCGAACAGAGAGCTAATAACAATTCTTCAAAAAGTAGTCTCAAGATCTAGAACCGATTGGAGTAATAAGCTCGATGACACCTTATGGGCTTATCGCACAGCTTTCAAAACCCCGATTGGAACATCCCCCTATCGATTGGTTTATGGAAAGGCCTCTCATCTCCTTGTCGAGTTAGAGTACAAAGCTCACTGGGCTATCAAAGAACTCAACTTAGACACTAAGCTTAGTGCTGATAGACGACTTTTGTAACTCAATGAACTAGAAAGTTTCGTTTGCAAGCTTACGAGAATTCTAGGATCTATAAAGAGAAAACGAAGCGTTGGCACGACAAGAGGATAATCAGAAAAGAATTTATTGTCGGTGACCAAGTACTTCTCTTCAACTCCCATTTGAAAATTTTTCCGGGAAAACTTCGATCACGATGGTCTGGATCATTCACTGTCACATATGTGAGCAAATATGGTCATGTAGAAATAATGGCTAGTAATGGTGAAAAATTTAAGGTCAATGGACACCGATTGAAACTCTACTATAGCAATTCCATGATAGGATGCTAAGATATTGTCTATATAGAGCGTCAATCCCCAACCAGATGTTTTCATAGAAGAATTCGTCGAGCGAGACGTTAAACCAGCGCTTCTCGGGAGGCAACCCGTGTTTCCTTTCTTTTTTTGCATTTTAGTCTTGCTTTCCCTTTTCCTTTGTTTTGTTAGATTTACTTTCCACATTAAAGAGTTTTTTAAGAATCTATAAAGACCTTCCTTGTCATGTCCAAAAGACTAGCTTGAAAGAGTCCGCGCTCACTAGTAAGCTTCATTCTTCTTTCATTTTTTCCCTTTTTACCCTTCTTCCCATTAAGCATCTCGTTGCATATTTTAGTCTTTGTGGTCACATTGAGGACAATGTAGTGTTTAGCTTGGGGGAGGGATTGCATTTTCCCATTTTGCATTTTAGTTGTTTATATTTTTTAAATTTTTGAATAAGAGAACAATTTAAAATTTTGAACACAATTGAATGCTTTTCATGCTTTGCTTTCTTGTTTACTATGCTATCATGTTACATTTCCCAAACTTAGAGCTTTCAAAAGATAATGATTCAATATTCATTGAATTGTGCATACATGGGGAAGTCTTGTACACAGTAGGCATGGAATGAATCTATAGATGAGTACGCTTGATCTTGACATTTGGCAAGTTACATATATTGTAAGGTAGAACCTCCTTAGACTGGTACATCTATACCCAGTCTCATTTAGGTGTGTGTAGTTCTCCTTGTGATGTGTGTCATGTCAAAACGCATCAGTATGGTTCTCATTTCATTCCTATAAACATTGCATTAATGATTCACTAAGATTTGAAGCCTTTTTCACTTTGAATTACCCCTCAAAATAAGCCTCTTCATACAAATGTTTCACAAGACAATAGCTACATATAAAAACTGCCTACCTTGTTGAGCTAGTAGCTAGACTATGGTGTATGGGTGCTCTTTTGAGAAGATTTTGTTCTTTTATGTCAAAGTGAATTTGGGAGAACGAAAATGTTCAAGAAGTGATGTTATGTTCAAAAGAAAAAGAGAAATAGAAAAATGAAAAAACTGATAGAAAAAAAAATCGAAAAAAAAAAAGAAAAGAAATAAAAGAAGAAGTTGTGAGTATCTCCTCAAAATGTCAATTCAATGTTAGAAGGAGTTCACTCTCGTGTTTCGTGTGTAATAAGCCAATCCGTTTATTCTGGGTTCGTTTTTCGTCTTTTGGGAATTAACCGAAAGTTTGGATTGAGTATTCATTTATCATTGGTCAGTTGCTAGCTCATTCGAACCTTCACATGACCATAACTGTTTGTCCACCTTTCACCCATTTCCCAAAGCCTTCTTCTAATTTTTCCGGCTTCTTTTCTATGTGCATTGTGATCTTTGACTTGTGCTTTGAAATGTTTACCATATTAGATTGCGGACACATTTTCATAAGTCATAGATAGGTGAGTGTCTCAAAAACATTTACACATAAAGAAATCACCTTTTACATACATTGAGTGTTCGAGTGTGCCGTGAGAGTCCATTTGTCAAAAAGATCATGCAAGAGCCGAAAATTCTGTAGTAGAATTCTTTGTGTTGCGCCGTTATGTAAATCTCAGCCATGTTTATGTATCATTCTTGCCCACGTTGTTTTTGGGTTATGATTCATTATGTTTCCAAAGTTTTACGTTGAGATTTGTTTCTTGATGGTGTAGTAGCCAATGCTTGCAACCCTTGTCCTGGTATTGTTTGTTATGTTTGCTTGAGTACAAGCAAAGGTTTAGCTTGGGGGAGCTTGATACGTGAATATTTGTATGATTTTAACCCCCAATTTAGCTCGGTTTTGTATGTCATTTGTGCTTTGTTAAGCCATTTTATGAGCTAATATTGTCTTCTAGGCGAATTCCTATGATCTAACCTGTTTTGTAGGGAAAGTGACGTTTCTACGCCCTTTTTCTATATTCCCGAGCATTTGCCTAGAACCCGACGATTTAAAGAAGCAAGCTTGACCAAGACAAAGGCATTTCAAGAAGGTTCACTGATTCAAAAGAGAGAAGAAGTAAAGACGATCTCGCAGTTGTCGGAAGATCGGTCAATTAGGCAAAGAAATCATCGTTTTACAGCAAACCCTATCAACAAACCCGACTCAAGAGGTCAAGGGGGATAATGGAAGTCAAGGGGAGATGAAACGAGAGTCAAAGCACCAAGATCACAACTTGCTCGATCGGGTAAGTGGTGAACCCGATCGGGGATCTCTGCTGATCCGAGCTTTTGCTTCGACATCCTCCTTTTTGTCCTATGTGATCAATGCATGACCCCTCCCCCACGAAACCCTAATGCTATATAAAGAGCTTCAGCCACCAGACTTCAACACATCCTTTTTACACAATTCTCTTCTACACTTCTCTTTACAAAAACCCTAGATTAGGAGGAGGGAGAACTAGCCTCTCTTCTCTCATTTTCTTCTTCTTTTTCATCTTTAGTTCTTAGTTTATTTCTGTCTTTTCAACATCAAAACCTTAGCTTAGATCAATAAGAATTTCATCTTTGTAATCTACTTTGTTGGGTACAAGTATTGTAATTCGTGGAACGACTATTCTAAGCAAGGGATTTCGATTATTGTTATCATTATCGTTGTTGATCGTCATCTAGGTATTCCTATCTTATCTTTTGTTTAATGTCTTTATGTTTTCTATTTGATTGTTATTTTCCAACCATGTTATCTTAGATCCATTTTAGTATCTTTATAATCGTCATTTCATTTCATTAGATTGTCAATTTAGCGTCGTTATTATCGGCATATAAAGAGTCTTAAAATATTGTCAAAAACCAAATAAACATGTCTATCCTAGTTTTTGTTATTAACTTCATCTTAGATTTAAACATTGCCATGAGTGAGTAGTCACCTTTCTAGGGTGTAGGGTAGCCATGTTAGATTGATTAAAAGATGATAATTAGATAAAAGAAATTGTGCCTTTAAAACATTGTGTCTATGAATGTTTGGACTATAACGATAGTTGACGATTCCTGATCAAAATCATTGACTAGAATATAATTCTTTTCCAAGGTAGAGATACGTGAATTGAATAGACAAAGCATGACATGGTAGATTAAGACCTAGTAAATTGCCTAAAAGCCTGCTAGACCATCTGATCTATGATTGTAATGAACACATCATTCTTACGAACTCATAATGAATTATTTGCATGTTCCATATCCAATTGCATCAATATGTTAATCTACATGTGTGAACCTACTTCCCTAGATATTTTTCATCATTGTTAGTTCATCACTTGCTTTATTGTTTTCATTTCCATTTGCTTTTATTTCGTTTTCGTTTATGCCTTTTATTAGTTTAGAAATTAAAATCCCAAAACCCTTATATTCGTTAGATAAGACCCAATTGCGAGACATTTCACATTCTATAGGAAACACCATCTCCCTGAGGATCGACCCCTACTTCCCTAGTTACATTAATTTGTTAGTCTGGGTAATTTATCTTTGTATCGGGCTTGCGACAGGTCCGATCACTTTGCTACTGGATATTATCATCAAGACTATTATGTTTAGTTCAAGCTTGTAATCGGTATTCTTTAATCTTCCTATGTTATTCAATTAGCTACTTTCTAGTTCTTTAATTATTCTTTGTCAATCCTTTCATTATTATTAATCATGTTTACTTTATTTATTATCGTTGTTATTAATATCGTTATGAGTAGCTAAATTCATTTCTAGGGTTGAAAGGGGATCTAGGATTGTTAGAAGGGATAGACTAATTAATTGAAGTGCAATTGGATGGTTATCGTTTGATTATCGTTTTAATTCTAGTTGTTTTGATTACTGGCCAGGATTAATTAACTAGTCTCGCAAATTAGGATTGACACCGGCCGGGTTAAGACTAAGATAGGCTACGATAATTGAATAGAACTTGTTTAATGATAGCGATCGCATGTTAAATTGTAGATCTAAAGGGCATAATTTAATCAACCGATCTTGTGACCTTAGATGACTTTATTGCACGATAGTTGATTACACCCTTACCCCTGAACAATAATCCTAGTGAACCTGAGACCCTAGACTTTTAATCTTATTGTTTTCAACCTTTTCTTGTTTGCTATTAGTTTAGAAACACAAATCAAAAATTCCGAAATTGTTACTATAAGAGACGAACCTAGTTTAACAGATTAGAATATTACCGCCTCCCTGTGGATTCGATACCTTACTTACCGGTGACTATTAGTTAGTAGTGAATTAGGATTACTTTGATTAAGGTGACACGACTTTAACCTTATCAGTTGTCATATCTTCATGGAACGATTATTACATGTTGCTTTGAGACATCTCATCCTGATTCCCGTGTGGAATGCAATTGTTGAGATAAGTCAAATTTTTCGAGATTTATGTTCGTCTTCAATATGTGTTGATGACATGATTCGTCTTGAGAAGAAAATACCATAGATATTGTGTAAGTTCGAGATGATCTTTCCTTCATTTTTTAATTCCTTGGAGCATCTACCGATACATTTGCCTTACGAAGCCAAAGTTCGAGGACCCGTCAAACATAGGTGGATGTATCCATTTGAAAGGTAAGAGCTAACTAGTAATTAAATTATAATTATTATCGTATTATATAATTAGTTTAATATTTATAGATTAGTCTTAACAACTATTAATCCCATCAATTATTGAATAGGTTTCTTAGTCACGTGAAGAAGAAAATTTGTAACAAAGCTCGGGTTGAAGGTTCTATATGCAATGCGTATTTAACGGAAAAGATTGCAAATTTATGCTTTCTTTAATTTGAAAAACATATAGAAACCAAAGCAAAATACTAGAGTGTTAATAAAGCGGATGAACTTGAGACAAGATTACCCGAGTTTTTCCAAATGCATGATGATGGAGGTTGTTCATCAATTGGGGGAACAAGTTATTTGGATGACAAATAACATGATCGTGCTCACCTTTACGTTCTTTCTAATTGTGAGATTTTGCAATCATATGAAACGGAGTTTGTGAATGATTTCATTAAAGTACATCCTAGTGTGAGCAGAGATGATGTTTGGAGTAACCATGAGGATCAATTTGCAGCATGGTTTCATAACCATGTAATTGAGTTAAATATCCAAGATGATTTGATAGGGACTTTGGCCTTTGGTCCTTCACGAATGGTTAAAACGTGGAATCGTTACTCGGTCAACGGATTTAATTTCCATACATTCAAATACGGTAAAGATAAGACGAGGTAAAATTATGATGTTACTATTTCTTCTCTTGATGACAATGAATACTATGGTATATTTGAGGATATCTTTGAGTTGAGCTATAATGGGCGTGACCGTTCTTATAGAACCGCCTTATTTAAGTGTGAATGAAAGGATAACTCTGTGGCCGGTATGAAAGTTCATGAACGTTATAAACTCGTCGAAGTGAATCATACCCGGACATACTCAAAGTTTGATCCATTTATACTCGCACATCAAGCCAATCAAGTATATTTCGCTTCTTATCCAAGAACGAGGAATGATAGAAATTAAAAGCAATGGTGTGAAATCTTGAAGACAAAAGCATGCTCACAAGTTGATACAACTTTTTTTCAAGAAGAAATAGTATCTAGCGGGTTTATGTTGTCTCCACCTAATGAAATCATTTATGAGAATGGAAATGAAGAGGGTGAGGATTTAGAAAACGAGGATGATGGTGAAGGTGAAGTTGAAGGTAGTGAAGGTGAAGGTGAAGGTGAAGGTGATGGTGATGATGATGGTGATGGTGATGGTGATGGTGATGGTGATGGTGATGGTGATGGTGATGGTGATGGTGATGGTGATGGTGATGGTGATGGTGATGGTGATGGTGATGGTGATGGTGATGGTGATGGTGATGGTGATGGTGATGGTGACGGTGACGGTGACGGTGACGGTGATGGTGATGGTGATGGTGATGGTGACGGTGATGGTGACGGTGACGGTGACGGTGATGGTGATGGTGACGGTGATGGTGATGGTGACGGTGATGGTGACGGTGACGGTGATGGTGATGGTGATGGTGACGGTGATGGTGATGGTGATGGTGATGGTGATGCTGAGAATGAATTAGATGGTGATGATGATGATGACGACTTTGATGATGATGATTAATTGGGTAAAGATATATATTTTATGTTGAAAGCCTTTTATTGTTTTTATGTTTTTTTTTTTGTGTAAATGTAAGTTGTATTAAAATAAATCAAGTCCAACACTTATACAAACTAATACATCCTGATAGAAATTAGAAAAAAACTTATCAATCTATCAACTACCTAGCACCATACAAAGAACATTACATTAAACCATTGCTTCGACACCATTGAATATCAGCAGACCTGATAGTACCCAACTGCACATTCATGACTCTTCGTCTAGCCTGGCTTTTAATTTCCTGAATGACTGCCTCAGGTCTAGTAACATAGCAATCAACCATGCATCTATTCCCAGCCATCCATATCCCATACTGAATGGCAACAAACAAAGACCAATATAATTTCCTTCTGAAACCAGTCTGTGATCTCATCTTTAGCATAGCATCAACTGTGTAGCCTCCTCTAGGATGAATCAAAATCCAAGCTTCAAGGCAGTTGTAGCACCTTTTAGCATAGCAGCAATCAGCAAACAGATGCTGGTGATTTTCTGGACTATCACCACAAAGGAAACAGGTAGCATCCCCTCCAAATCACATCTTCTATATTCTGTCCATAGTGAGCAGTCTCTCTTGGCATACTAACCAGTAGATAAAGTTATATTTAGGAATGGTCATTCTGTTCCAAACAATGCAGCACCAAGGACGTTTCACCTCATCCACTTCACTGAGCCAATTGTATCCTTTAAAGATAGTGTATCCATCTTCATCATCAGGCCAAAGTCCTTGTAAAACCTACCTTAAAAGAGTTCTTGACTGCACATATCTTCCTCCACGCCCATGAACTAGAGCATTTTGGTTCATAGGTGAGCCAATTCCTCCCTCTGAGATAAATTTTATCAATCCACTTTATCCAAAGATGATCTTTCTTCGCAAGGATCCACCAAGCCAATTTTTCCACTGCTGTAGTATTCCATAGCCTGCTCTCAAAAATACCGAGACCCCCTTGATTTTTACCTTTGCAAAGAGTAGACCAAGTAACTAATGGGGCCTTGGAATAGGTATCCTACCCTTCCCATAAGAAATTCCTGCACATAGCCTTAAGTTTATCAATGACTGATATACGATTAATTTAGACCGTTTTCCCTCTTTATACTCTTATGTTTTGGCTTATTTAGTTTAGTTTAGTTTAGTGTCAGTTTTATCGTATTGCCCTCATCCCGTGTACTCACATATTAATTAATTCTGTCCCATTTTATAGGAAATATGCCAAGACAAGAACGAGACAGAATGAGAACCGATAAACCGTCACAAAACAAATACACAAGAAGAAAAGAAGAAAGAAGAAGGAGGAGGCGGGTGCCAAAATGATGAACGAAAGGAAGGATAGAGCAGGGAGCCCAAGCCGGCCTAACCCACCGGCAGCCAACCGGACCGGCTGGGGAAGTAGTCATCAAAAGGAAGAGAGGAAGGGAGCAGCCGGCGACAGCCGGTCCAGGCCACCGGCTGCCGGCCGGACCGGCTGGGGAAACACCATGAAGGAAGAAGAAGAAGAAAAGAATGGGAAGGAAGAGCAGGGGGCGCCAGCCGGTCCAGGCCACCGGCGGCCGGCTGGGACCCCTAATCCGCAAATTCGCTTTTCTTCTTCTTTTGACCCCTTAATCCTACCAACCTATATATACCCCCTCTTAATTCATTTTAGACACACAACCCTAGACACAAGTGTTGGAGTAAGTGTCCTCCACAATAGTGCATTTATATAATAAATCTCATTTGGAATATACGTGGCATGATTAGTATATTTTGATACTCCACGTCAGTTGATTAACGTAAATCGGTAACGCTTGGCTGACTAGAGTTTGACGTTATTGTCTTATGACGGCGGTAATCAACTGATCCCTTTAGGTCACACCTATAGGATGAGACCCAAATAGAATACTAATTATTTGTATGCGATACAGTTTAATTAGAGCATTACATATATTTGATATGTACGTTTAGTTACAAGAGTTATTTATTGGAAATTGAGTTGCGAACTCATTCCACTTAAGTTTATTAGTCAATTATACGATAACCTGACTGAATAAATTTTACGTCTTATTTTAATACGATTAAATAAGATTTAATTTAATGATTAATCGTTAATTCATTAAATTAGTTGAGTTATGCATATATTTTGAGGTAGAGGTAATTAGTTAATTATATTTACAAAGAGTTGTAAAATAAATTAACTGGACATTGTGGGACCCATTATATATTGATATAATGGTTAAATATCACTTAAAAGTTGAGTGTATATTGATTATTAATTTAAGTCATATAATTGTTATATGATCAAATTAACACTTAATTATACAAGATAATTAAACATATGATTCATAAGTATTTGTGGGACAAATATCAAAAATAAAAATGGTCCATAATGGACATATGTGCACCGGTTTTGTACATGTGAAAAGGGCATGATTGTTGTTCTATTTTATGTTCACAATTCACTTGATGATTGTGACATTACATGACAACTCTAATCATCACTACCTTACTTACACTCCACATATTTGCATAAGAATAAATTATCAAAATTAGAGGCCACATGGGGCACATATGTGCCGGCCAAAGTGCCTTCAAAAGGGCAATTTGTTGTTCATTTTTGCATGACTTTATTTTGGTGTTTTATTCTCACATCTCTCTAAAAACTCTTCTTACTCTACAACTCTCATACACTCTAATACTATCTACATATTACTAGTGTAGTAATATACTAATATTAGTAGTATTATGTCTTACTTATTATCTAGTTAATAATAAGGTAAGATTATTTGGGTTTAATCTTGGGTGCAACTAGAAGGAGACCTTCTTCTTTGGAGGTTGTTTTATGGAGGATCATCTATCAATTTCATACTCAAGAACAATAAGAAGGAGTTCTTATTGTGCCCATATTGGACCGAAAATTTCCATTGTAAGGAAATTCATCTTATCTTTATATTTATGCTTTTATATTTGCATGCATGATAACTAGATCCTAAATCATTAAGTTAATTTAATTTAATGAAATAATTAGAGGAGTCTAATTAGAGGTCTAGGACTTTCATGTGGTATCAGAGCTCAATTGTTACATGCATGTCGATTTTAAGCATTAAAATCGAGTTATACGATAACTTGGGTAAAATTGAAAATTTGTGTTAAAAATTGGTTTGCACAAAATTTTTGATTTGCATGCATACCTACTGACCTCAAAATGGTTGTGGTCAAATTTGGTGATTTTAGGGATTAATTTGCTATTTATTTTTATTTATGACCTTTAAATCATGTTAATATGCATATTTTATGATAAAAGTTAACTAAAAATAGTTTCATGTTGATTCGGGCCATGAAATTTTGATATGATCTCACATACATGTTTTACATACTGTATGTAAAATTTCGTGACTTTTAATTAAGTTTTGCATGATGATTGATTTTTATAAGATAAAAGTCAATAAAGTGAGATTATTATGATCATAAAATTGAAACGTCCTTTTATGGTCTTGAAAATTTTTGGTACATTTTATAATCTGATTTATATTATCTTGGTGAAATTTTATAATTTTTTTCACTATTTTACTATATTTAATGGTTTTTATTTGATAAAACCGTTGAATACTATGTTATTTGTTCATAACATTAATTCAAATTTTTTGGGCAAATGTTTCTGGTTTTTGTAGTCCCTGGAAATGTTCCAGAATGTACAAAATTTTTGTTTCAAATTTTTATGATTTTTATATTTTATTTTGGGTTTACTTCATAAATGTTATGATTAAACCTCTATATTTAGCAAATACAATCAATTCGAACTAATTAAATACAAACAAAGTTAGTGGGGACTAATTTTGAGTTCTAAATCAGTTTAGATAATTAGTTTGAGCTTAAATACGATTTAAGTGTTGATTATTGATTTTTAATGGTTAAAAATCGATAAAATCCATAAAACCGAGCTAGAATGAGCATGATAAGTGTTAAGGGCGATTTTGGCATGATTTTTACAGCATTTTATTTATGTTGTTATTGTTGAATGAATGAATGTCATTTATTTAATTTTTTAATGCAAGTTGTACCTAGTATGGCCTAGATTATTTTAATCGGTATTACCCGTAATGTAAGGGAATACCGATTCGGTTGTAATTTTATTTGCGATCTCGTATCGCCGTTTGTAATAATTTAATTTCATTTTCTAGATCAAATGTATAATAGGAATTTTATTTGTATCTTTTGTAATTAATTATTATGAAGACGGAGATTCCCGAAGTCGGTGTTCCAAAAGACGGTGCCATGAAGAGGCAAGGGGCCAAGGAGTTGGTTTCCGATTTTGTAATCTACTAGTTAATTAGATTAGCTAGGTGGCCATACAAGGATTTATTATTTGCTTGCTTTATTTTTCCGCTCATGCCAAAATCGCCAACATGCATTTTTATTTCTCGATTGTCAATTCAAAGTTATTCAAAATTCACCGACTTAATTCGCTTATAGGGAATTAATAACAAAATTGACAAGACCTCTCACATAACTTAAAAAAAATTGAGATTTAGCCTTACCAATTAGTAACACCTATGAACCCCGTGTTCATTAGGGCTACCACGCTCGTGGGTCCCTTTTTACCTCGAGTAAGTAGGGTGATGCGATCACAAGCCAAAATTGGATTGGACTCAACGAGATAAGCGTTATCTTGGGACTAGGAGATGGATTTAACAGAAATCCGTCAACCAAGAGTTCTAAGTGTAGAATTAGTCAAGTATTGACTTACCATTTTTTGATAAAGGTAGCATGCGATGACTATTTTTGTCTAAATATGGGTCTTGGAATCACTTATATAATTTCGTGAGGGGTCATTATATGAGTGACTTGTTAAAATTGTTTTACAAGTAAATTATATTTAAGCAATGAATGTTTATTTTCCGTTGATATTTATTTTATACGCGCAAATGACAAATATTTTATCCTTCTATGAACTTGTAAATCCGTTCAATCGTGGAAAGGGTTTCCATTATTTTATACGGTAGCATTTTGATTGCGATCTCCGTTTAAACCACCGTAGCTAAAGACAAAATGAATTTTATCTTTTGATCCTCATATTCACCATTGCAAATGTCTCTTATGAAGAGTAAATGAATAAGTCACACTTAGTCAAAAACGTTTTGATTTTTAGTGACGTCTTCTCATAACAATGGTACATCAATCTTTTCGCTCCAACAAAAATATTTTAATTTTTGGTATGTCGTCATAATGCTCCTTATCGAGGCTTACCTCAAAAGAGGCCAAATCAGTTGGGACGACTAGGTTAATCGATTTATTTAAAATCGTGAATAACCAAATACCGTAGTCACTTCATGAAAGGTTTATCCTTTTGAAGGTAAAACCATGAATGAAATGAAGAATAGTCTTCACAATAATTCTAATATACTTGTCTAAGTAGAGATTCATGAAAGTGAGTGGGAGCACTAAGAATGATGTTTATATTCTTAATTGTTAAGACGAGATTCAAGAGTAGGTTGGCACGAGTTTGGCACAAGGCAAGGGAAAAAGGGCAAGACTATTTTGAATAGTAAAGTCAAAACCCAAGCAAGGTGTCGAACCCAACTTTTGACGATTCTATTTTACAGTGTAGGACACAAGAAAAGAATCTTCCCCAAGTTTTCTAAAGAGTTAGAAATTGGGTGTACTATTTTCACCCATAATATCTATATGATCGACATTTATTTTGCTAAATGCAATTTTTTGGGTATTAGATACCTATTATGGTTTTCATCAATGTATTCAATGCATATAATAATGATTCGTGCGACGAGTAACCATGATTAAATGTCGACCTACAAGGGAAATATAACTATTGTAGTTTTATTTCTATAGAGACATATAAAAGTTATAATCTGATCAATCTAGTTTTGGATTTAGAGGTATACTTCAATAAACGTTATTATGTACATAACCTCTAAATAAAGAATATAATATCCACTTTAGTGTACGACACAAGTGTTTCACTTTTGTGAATAGAACAAGCGTTGTATCTTTTTATGCCTATACTTGGTCAATGGTTATCCCATACCAATCAAAGGTAATTATATTCTTGACCTAAACTAGTAATTACTTGTCATATAGATTGTAAAGGCTCAAAATTGAATAGAGATACAAAACCTTATACGATATGGTTTTGTCTTTGTCAAGTTAATCTTAGCCACTTGACTAAATTTGGGATTTTATTATTTTGTCTGCTATTTCTTTTCCCAACATATCTAAGCACAATTAAAACAGTCGGATTTCATTTCATATACGATATGGATAGGTAGCGTACCTAATTTATAAGTTATCCGAATAAAACAAGTGCTCAATAATCCTACATTTACCACGAGAACAAAGCGTTTGTGACTCGTGATGTTGTCTTTCAATAAAAAAATACGATTATTTCTTGAAAAGACAGAGTGGGAGAAAATGTTTTAAGAGCCACAAACTAAGCATATGGTCCGGAAAAAGTTTCCTCATTGCTTGTTCAGTAGTTGTTTCTTCGGAACCTAGGAGGTCAGGTGAAATTTTATCACTCCTTAATAGTGATGAATTCTAATCCGTGACTTATAAAAGACTGTTACTAGTCCCAACTTCTTGTTATGTCTTAGAGTCATGCGATTCGTAATGGACTCCATGCATGATGGTCAGGTATGTGACCTGGTAAATTTTACTTGAAGAAGTACGACCTCTTCAATGTAAATTGATTTTTAGGATCGAAATTTGCATGGATGAACATTAAAATGTTTTCAAAGATAAATTGGTTGGCAAAGAGTTTTGCACGAACCTTAATTCTTTGATCCATTCGAATATACTTAGCGATTACAGCATATCATAATAGTATGATGTCAATTGGACCTCAAGAACCACCTTCTTGAATACGATTCTAGAAGAGGTAGTATATTTTATATTCACCTGTGGGTTCGTAGATCCTAACTATCCTAAGTTAATTTGCAAGCTTAAGAGGATGTCTTAAGTAAGCACTAAAGAGTTGGAATTAGTGTGTCAATCATGTCATAAAATATTTCTCGATATCTCGAGGAATTATGTTTATACATGAAGTTTAGTGGGAGTAATATGGTTTTCATCAGTCTTATATGTGGAGACATATTGATCATTTTAGATGATGGAAGATTTTGAGAAGTAGAATACATCTTTTAGATATCTGGATTTATGGAGATAAATCTAAAAGGATATTAGCATTAAGTCAAGATTCTTATATTGATAAGATCTTTGACTAGTTCAAGGAAGTTGAACACATGATAATTGATTCATTTTGCTTCCGCTGCGGGATCAATTATATACGCTGTGATGTATACTCAATGCGACATTTAGCATGCTTTGAGCATGAAAAGTCGTTTGCAATCAAATCCAAGTGAGAGTCACTTGATAGCCATAAAGAACATCCTTAAGTACTTGCGAAGGACTAAAGATATGTTCCATATGTTTGGAGTTTATAGTGAGTTGTGTGTAAGAGTTTACACAGACTTCAGTTTCCAAACTGATCATAGTGATTTGAAATCACGAACTGGCTGTGTTTTATAGAAGATTTATCTGTCGGAAGAGTTCCAAACAGAAAAGACAATTGGAAAGGTTCCAAGTAGGAATGACATTTTCAAATATAAATGTCATGTATCCGCTGGAATTGTTCCAGGCAGTTTATCATTGCGGATTTCACAACGGAAATAGAGTACATTGCATCATATGATGATGCATATGAAAGTAGCTTGGATTCGACAGTATTGGAGGGACTAGAGGTAGTTCCTATAGTTGTATATCCTATCCCATGATACTGGTAAAACAGTGGGAGCTACATTTAGGCCAAGAGTCCTAAGTCTAGATTCAAACCTAGACATGTACTCAGAAAGTTTTATGTAATATGAGATTAAGTAGACAAAGAGAAATAGCAATCAGTGTTGGAGTAAGTGTCCTCAACAATAGTGCGATCACATAATTAAATCTCAATAATAAGAATACAAAGGGATGATGAATATTATAGTCAACTGGTCAACATAAATCGGTAACGATTGGCTCAATTGAGTTTGACGTTACTGTCGTATGACGGTGGTGATCAGTTGATCCCTTGAGGTCACACCTAAAGGACAATCCCCTAATCATGTACATTAATTAATTGTATAGTGATACAGATTAATTAATCCCTTAAAATGAACCAAGTTTAAATTGTGAGTGAGAAATATATCTTATTGTAATATGATTAAATAAGATTCATTTTTGGTAATTTAATTGTTATATTACTAAGAATGCATTATGTTTATGAAACATTTGAGATAAGTTAATTTGGTTAATTATAATTACAAATTGTTGTAGATTATTTAACCAAATATGAGAGGACCCATTTTATTTACATGTAATTATAAAATGTGACTTAAAATGTTAAGTCTAATTTATTTGTTATGAAATTGCATTTAAATTGTTAAATGTACATTTATAAGCCTAATTACATGTTACATGTCACATGTCACACTTGTGACAAATGACAAATTGCAAAAATAAAATGGACACCCATTTTATATGGGTGCACCGGTTTTGTGGTGATGGTGGGTAGGTTTTAGTTTGTAATTTTATTCTAATTAAGAATTAGAACAAATGATTACTACAATGACCCATACACTCAACCTAACATTGTTAAGAACAATGTGAAAATGACAACACCCCACCCATGTGGGTGTGTGTGTGTGACCGGTTTTGAGCAAGCCAAATAGGGCTTGTTTTTCCTCTTATTTATACAATACACTACCTCATATAATTCATTCATGCAAATTTCTTTACTTCTCTCTACATTCTAACACTAAAAGAAAGCTGAAGAAGCATCACATTTCTAGTGTTCATTTACTAATAATATTACTAAGTGTAGTAATTAGATTATTAGTTATTTAAGGGATCTACTATTTTATACTAGTGTAGTATTTTAAATAGTGATTAAAGGGGTAGTCTTGGGTGCATCTAATAGGAGTGTTCTAACACTTAGAACTTGGAAGTTCATCCCTAACTTATAAGCTCAAGAACAAAGTAGGAAGGAGTCCTATTTTGTGCCCATATTTGTCATAAGATCAATGTAAGGAAAAGTTCTTCTTATCTTTGTCTTATTTTGTTATGCATGCATAAGATTTATTTAGTTTAAGAGTAAACTAAATGTATTATGATATTAGAAGTGTCTAATATTGAGTTTAAGAAACTTACAAGCGGTATCAAGAGCCAAGGTTGTTGCATGCATAATCGATTTATAGTTTTTTCGAGTTATGGTAACTTAATGAAAACTAGTAATTTGTGTTTTATAAGATAAAATCACAAAGTTATTTGCATGTCAATATATTCTGGTCCTAATATGATTTTAGGTCATTTTGATGATTTATGGAAATTTATAGTGCTCAAATATGATTTTTAGTATTTTTATTACATTTTAATGAGTAAAATGATGTTTAAAATGCTAAAAAAATAGTTAGACTTATCTTCTGACCTTGAAATTTTTACACAATATCCCACATGCATTTTACTTACTGTATGTAAAATTTCGTGTAAAGTGGATTTGTTTCGTGTGATTTATGAGTTTTATATGATAAAATGAAATAAATAAAGGTCAAATGGTTAAAAATACTTCCTCTTTGAATCTGACCAAGAAATTTTAGTATGTGGTCACATGCGTGTTTTCCTGTCATACTAGAAAATTTCAGACAGATATGATTTGTCTAGCATGATTTATGAATTTTTAATGTAAAAATGGCATAAATAATGACTAATTTAGCATATATACTTCCGATTTGAATCTGATGATGAAATTTTAGTATGTTGTCACATGCATGTTTTCTTGTCAGACTGGAAAATTTCACACTGATGTGATTTGTCTTTCATGATTTATGGATTTTTAATGTAAAAATGGCATAAATAGTGACTAATTTAGCAAATAAAGCTAAAATAATTTTCATGACAAGAGAAAATTATTCCTAGTTGCATAAATGTCCCACATTTCAGATATAAAGTTGAAAATTTAATATGATTAATTTTTGCATGCTTTATGTATTTTATTTGATAAAACCGATAAAGCACAACCATTTTTCTCTAAACCGATTCGAAATTTTAAACCATGATTTTTGACATTATGAGTGTCATGGAAATGTTCCAGAATGTACAAAAATTTAAAATTCGAATTTTGAAATTATTGTAATTTAATTTGGATTTATTTGATTAAAATATAATTTTAAAGTCTAATTATGAGCAATTATACAACAAGTTGAATTATTGTCAAAATTGAGTGATGACTAATTTTGAGGCCTAAATGAGTTGGGATAATTAACTTGGACTTAAATATGATTTAAGTATTGTTTGGTGATTTTAAAGTGTTATTATCACGCATTTCCGTAAAACCGGATTATATTCGATATAAACCGTTAATTAGTGCGATTTGGCATTTAACATGAGCATGTTTTATACATATTATAATGCTGCATTTTATTTATGAATGTCATATTTTCAATTTATGAATGTCATATTTTGGTTTATGTAATTTGGAATTATGTAATTTTTCCTTGTATGGCCTTAGTTTTAATCGATATTGCCCGAAATGTAAGGGAATATTGATTCGGTTGTAATTTAATGTGATCTCGAATCACTTTTAGTGTATTATTTTATTTTACAAATGTATAATAGGAAATTATTGTAATTTTATTATATATTTTGTAACTTATTGTAAAACCGGAGTTTCCCAAAGACGGTGCCATTCGGAAAGGAGTTCCGAGAGAGAGACGGTGACCTTGGGAGGCGTGCTTATGAAGTTCAAGGGACCAAAGGAGTTGGTTTCCGAACTTGTAATAGATTATATGATTATCTATTATAGGAAAGGCCATACTAGGAGTTTTATTTTATGCTTGCATTTTTATTTAATATGTTTGCATGCATTGCCAAATCGCCATAACATGACATGCATATTTATCGAGTATTCGACCGTGTCAATTATAATAATCGTTAATTCATCGATTTAGTTCACTTTAACATGATAGATTATAAATTGACATGACCTCTCATAATAAATAATTGAGATCAAGCCTTACCAAATGTAGAACCCATGAATCCCAATTTCGCAAGGAAGTAGGCTAGGCTCACCGGGGTGCTAAACTTGTTACGTTGGGTAAGTGGGGTAATAAAGGTTATTATTTCGAAATTTGGATTGAGCTCAACGGAAGTATTCGCGACCGTAGCCGCATGTGTTCCGGGCTTAAGATAAATATTAAAGTAATATTATCGACCGAGAGTTCTAATGTAGAATCGATTAAAGAGTTAATCCACCGAATTATGTTAATGAGGGGTGAATCGGCTTACCGTGCCCAAGTTGATATGAATTTGGATCTCGGAATCATTTATAATAGTTGGGTAGAGGTCACTATTTAAATGCTAAACTTGTTTAAAATGTTTACAAGTATTTAAAACGATAAATGTTAACATTTTCTTTATGTCTTAAATTTGTAGTCATAATTGTTTATTCGCAATGGCAAATGCTAATTCGTCCACCACCACCTATGCTCCAACTCTCACAAATGTCTCATGGATTTGATCTTTCATGGATCGATGCAAGTTAGAAAAGAATGACGCTAATTTTACCAATTATGATATGCAACTCCGCTTGGCCGCGGCGGGTGACGACAGGTTTCGTTACCTTGCCAAAGCCTCTCCCACCGCACCTAATGAAAGGAAAACCGCCACGCAAGGCGAGTCTATGAGGCTAGCCACAAAGAGTCCGCCGCGATCAAAAACGTTTTGATCTTCTCGTTGGAGGCCGATCTTCAAGGGAGTGCCATAAGATGAGCACGGCCTATGAGACCTATGCCAAGCTTGTGACCATGTTTTTTTTCACAAGCTCCTAGGATCTTACAATATAAGACGGCTTCCACATTATTTAACATGAACCTAAAAGAGGACCAAAAGTTAGCCCTCATGTACTCAAATTGATTGAGCATGTTAAGACTCTTAAATTGCATAGGGTGACCATTCCCGAACAACTCGTTATCGACCGAGTCTTACATTCCTTGGGGAAAATCAAAGCATATGTGCAGTTTAGGGTAAACTACAATATGCAAAACATGAAAACCTCTCTTCATAAAATGCACAAGATGCTCGTGCAAGCCAAGAGAGACATGGGCTAAATGTTAGCATTTCCAAGGATGTGCTCCATATTAATAAAAGGAGCAAGGGGAAGTTCAAGAAATATGGTAGTAAAGGGAAGAAGCCCTCCACCTTCAAAGGAAAGGGAAGAAAAAGCTATTGAGAATAGCCCACCCAAACCTAAGAAAGGTGCCTCAACCGAGGACAAGTTCCATTATTATAATGGAATCGGGCATTGGAAGGGAAATTGCACTAAATATCTAGGAGATATCAAAACTGGAAAGATGTTTCAGTTGGTAATTTATCCCTATCGTTTATGTTATGATCTCAACTTTGGTGTATAGATACAAGTTGTGACTCTTACCCTATTTAATTGTAATTAGGGCATCCTAGCAAGGATAAAGGCAAAGACAAGCAAGCCTAAGAAAGCTCTTTAAAGGAAGCTAAGGTAGCTACCCATGATTGAAGATCTATGGAAGCTTGGTCTCATTTTGAATTGTCAAAATTTTGGGATGTATTTTGAGATATTGTTTTTAGAACTTTTATAATTTCCTTGTTTGACATGGAAATTTGTTTAATTCCTTTTATTGACATTGGTTGTAATTGGATTTAGTGACTTGGTTCTCAACACAAGTCATTCGGTTTGTTGAAACTTTTAGTTCTAAAAACTTGTCATCATACTATACTTGCACAAATAACATAAATTATATCGACTCAAATTGATCATGTAAATATTATGATGATGGGATCATTATAATAAAAGGCTAAGAATTCGATTCTCACCTTGAAAGATCAATTGCTAAGTCAAAATTGAGTTATTGAACTCAAAGTAGGGAGGCTACCAAACAAATTGGCATCACCACTTATAAAGAAAGTAAATGACATGAATATGAGTTCACCTCTTTAGCTCTTATAGAACTAGTCTATGTTGAAGCTAAGATTCGATGTCTTTACAAAGAAGTCTTTAGTAGATCACTTAAGGTCATGTTGTGATACTTCCACCTCCCTTACAAGAATGAGTACAAAATTGTTTGTGGCTCATAAGGCTATCTTTAAAGAAAATAGTTGTATTTTTCTAAAGATAGAGTGGGAGAAAATAAGCCACAACGGAAAACTAGTTAGGAACTAGTGAGAAAACCAAAGGAAAATGTTCTTAGGTTAGACTCAAGACTAGTAAGGAGACCAAAAGAAAGCGTTCTTAGGTGAATCCTTAGACTAGTGACGAGACCAAAAGAAATTGTTCTTGATATAATAAGATTATGATCTATGAAGTGGAAGTACCCAGAAATTTTGAATTTCGTTTTTCTAAAAGAGACTTATGAAACTATATGGAATCTATGCAAAGAAAATGTTTTATTTGGAGTTGTCCAATTGTAGTTGCATGGATAGACATGTAGATGTCTTCAAAAGCTAAGTTAATGCGTAACTATGCTTAGATCCAAATCATCAATAAAATACCTCATATTAAGTGTGTACAAGATACACAACAAAACCACATGTCCAAATAGGGATTTGGAATAGGATGTGT
>JAIUZE010004962.1:0-14878 GCA_022085475.1 Heliosperma pusillum
GGCACAACGCATTTGGGGTATCCGGATCTATAGAGATAGATCCAAGAGGATACTAGCATTAAGTCAAGAAGCTTATATAGATAAGATTCTTGATCGGTTCAAAATGAAAGACTCTAAGAGAGGCTTTCTTCCAATAGGTCATGGTATCACTCTGAGTAAATCCCAGAGTCCTCCCGTCACCGAGGAGATTGAACGCATGAAGTTGATCCCTTATGCTTCAGCAGTTGGGTCAATCATGTATGCTATGATGTGCACTCGCCCTGACGTCGCCTATGCTTTGAGCATGACGAGTCGTTATCAAGCCAATCCAGGTGAGAGTCACTGGATAGCCGTAAAGAACATCCGTAAGTACTTACGAAGGACTAAAGATTCGTTCTTGGTGTTTGGAGGAGAGACTGAGTTACGTGTAAAGGGTTACACGGACGCTAGTTTCCAAACTGATAGGGATGATTTAAAATCCCAATCCGGCTATGTCTTTATGTTGAATGGAGGAGTCGTTTGCTGGAAGAGCTTCAAGCAAAGCGTGACTGCGGATTCTACAACAGAAGCTGAGTACCTCGCGGCATCAGAGGCTGCAAAGGAAGTTGTGTGGATTCGGCAGTTCTTGGAAGGACTAGGAGTAGTCCCTACTGCCACAGATCCCATCACGATGTATTGTGATAACAGTGGGGCTATCTTTCAAGCAAAGGAGCCCAAGTCTAGTAACAAGTCTAGACATGTACTTAGGAAATACCAGGTAATTAGAGATTACGTGGAGAGGAAGGAAATAGATGTATGTAAGGTTGGGACAGACGATAACATCGCTGATCCTCTAACCAAGCCTCTTACAAAGGCTAAACATGACAATCATGTCGTCTCGATGGGATTAAGACGAGTTCCTGAATTCCTCTAGATTATGTGATATGTAATAATTGAATGTTGTATCAATATTTACATATATGATAATTGCATTCATTGTTCGAGTTTTATATGAGCTCTTTTTTATTTAGTATTGACTAAATTTTATTACTTTGTTTTGTCCGAATTGGTTATAAGAAAGGTTGAACTCAATTCAAGTGAACATGATGAACTTAGTAATCGTCCCTAGTCATTTGCATAAGGTGACGTCTCGCAATGACTAGATTGTAAGTCGATCGATGGTTAGTTCAGCACCATGGAGTCATGGAGATGACTGATCGTTTACATAGACAGACTGTAGAGACACTCTGTCGGACAGTGACCATGATAGAGTCCCTTATCAAAATTGTTGAAGCCTGGTCGTGGCGGGGATTTCTATTATATTTCTATGAGTCGATTCTTTAGACTTGCGACCATTTACCTGAGTCGGTGTATTTTCCGATTGACTTTGGTTTTTGTCCTAGGTCGTGCCGTGAAAGGAGGCCGATGGGCATCTACTGGGTCATGGTGATTTGCATTATACAGTGTAAGTTGGGTCAACAGGAATTGTCCCCCCACGTTGGGTATTAACATCTTCGGGCCACTCGAGGAGTAGTGACTGGAAATGCGTGGCCACGCTCGGAAGAGATCTATGGTAGATTTTCCGGTCAGACAGTTACTCTCCAGATCGAGAAAACCACTCAATTTATTTTTCCAATCACAAGTGCGACCTGAAAGACACCTTGCGATGAGTGGGAGGATGTGACGCAAAAGTGACAAGAGAATTGGTAGCACACAACTTGTCGAGACAAGTGGGAGATATTGTGGGACTAGGAGTCCTCCGCAATAGTGTGGCTATATGCACAACTTGTATCGGACAAGGGGAGATGTTGGAAGAAGTGTCTCCACATAGTGCAATCTATATTATAAATCTCATTTTGGAATAATTAGTGGGATGACTAGATTTTGATATCACACGTCGTGATAAGTAAATCGATAATGGTCAGCGACTAGGTTAGACGTTATTGTCGTAGACGGTGGTTAATCACTGACCCTTTGGTCACACCTATAGGATGAGGACCCAAACCATCAAATTAATTATGTTGTATACGATACATATAATTCGTTACCTACATATATGGTGATATATGTTGGAGGACGTTCTTTAGAGGGAGTGAGCACGAACTCATTCCGGATAAGTTTATAGTCATTATACGATAATTGACTGAATAAATTTTACGTCTTATTTTAATACGATTAAATAAGATTTAATTTAATGATTAATAGTTAACTCATTAAATTAGTTGAGGTTATGCATCTACTTTGAGGTAGAGGTGATTAGTTAATTATATTTACAAGGAGTTGTAAAATAATCTAACTAGGCATTGTGGGACCCATTATATATTGATATAATGATATAATATCACTTAAAAGTTAAGTGTATATTATTTATTAATTTGAGTCATATAATTGTTCTATGATCAAATTAACCCTTAATTATACAAGATAATTAAACATATGATTATAAGTATTTGTGGGACAAATATCAAAAATCAAAATGGACCACATGACACTAGTGGGTGCCGAAATTTTGGTAGTGTATAACATGATGATTGTTGTTTCTTGTATTACACTACAACATGTGATCATGTCATGTTTATGACACATGATCATATTCTTATTCACTACTACACTCAACATTTTTGCATGAGATTATTTTAAGCAAATAAGGGGCCATTCATGCATGTGTTGACCGGACCTTTTGTGTCCTTAAATGGACAATTTTGTTGTTCATTTTACTTGGCTTGTTCATTCTTATTTGCATGCTTATCTCACTAAAAATCCTCATCTCTCTAAAACCTCTCAAACACTAATATTTCCTATTACTAGAGTAGTAATAAAATTAATATTAGTTCATCTTTTCACTTGTGTTTTCTAGTCAAAACTAAGTGATTAGTTTGGGTTCTCTCTTGGGTGCATCTCAAAGGAGGTCTTCTATTTTGAAGATTACAAGGAGGATCATCTTTTTCTTTCTAGCACAAGAACAACAAGAAAGGTGTTTCTTGTTGTGCCCATATAAACCGAAATTTCCCAATGTAAGGAAACTTCTTCTTACTTTTTATTATGCATTTTAATTTGCATGCATGTTACATAGATCTTTATTAAACACTAAATTAACAAGTAATTTAGTAACTAATTAGAGGAGTCTAATTAGGGTCTATGAACTTTCATATTATTCTTAATATCGCTGCTAATCTGTTCATTTTAGTTTTATTAATTCTTTTCTTTGTTTCAAAGAATCTTTCAAACATATTTCCGACATAGTTCCCGCGATCGTTGTAATCAATTGTTATATTTCTTATATAGTTCTATTAAATCATTGTATGATTTAATTAATCGTGTTTTCACATGCAATTGAATCCTAAATCCTACTTCGACCTAACTAATTGTTAAACTACATGTTCAACCGACATAGTCTAAGTTCACATGCTACGATTAAAACGTGGATGTTGCATTGCATGCATATAACCGACAACGCATCGATAATAGAAGAGTTTCCTGAATCATTAGTAGAGGCCGCTATCGAGGCGGGCGTGACTAGGTGTTCGATCAAAAGAACTTCCTAATAAGTACCCTTACCCCTTACTCCAGATCTCTGTGAACATCCGTGTTCATTGGCATCCACGAGAGTCATTCTAGATATAGAATGTTAAGGGTGACGAGTTCTTTAGTGTTCATGTCATCACTTTGTGTCTTGACATGACATGAAGTAATCGAACGGTTCCAACTTCCGACAAAAGTTGGTGGCAACTTCACAAATGCGTGTTTTCACGCTTGTCCCTCGTTTCTCCAGCCGTGGTTTCACGTGCACCACAGTTTTGGAAAGGATCACGAAACACGTGTATCACATGCAGACAGAATGCTATCCGGACCGATAAAAGAAACTTACCTCTCCATTTCAGTTTAGAAAATGGAGAGAATCTCTCACCGTAATATTTGATACTTTATTTCGAAACTTAAAATATCTTGGACACGTACAACCAAGTCTCTTTACCATTATCATAGACAGGGGCACAACTCACCTTTTATTATTATTTTTGCTGAAGTAGTTATGAGTATCCTATAGTAAATAGGTTTGGTGCCCGCCCCTGTTTGAGCTACCTCCATTTACCATTTAAATTTTATTTTATATGAATTATAATTGCGCTAACATATCTTAATATTATAATGAAAGGTAAAATTTATCAAAAAATTAGGAGTCACATTCATTAGTTTTGTTGTTAATAATATTATGTTCACCCCATCATATGTTAATGATATTACTATTGTTGATTTTCTACATTCATTGTTACTACTATTACCTTCAGTACTCCCACTCTAACACCCGTAAAGGTACCCTATTTTTATAGTTAAAATATTTTACGGATACTTTTCAGCGAATTTTAGTTTTAGTTTAGAGTTAAATCTTCCGAGTCAAATTTATAATTTCCGAGTTCGTATTTGGAATTTTCGCGAGATTCCATGTGAATCCCGTCTTAAGGCGACTTTGACTTTTTCTTGACTTTTTCCCTTATACTCCCTCATACTACTCCTAACCTAATTCATACTCACACAAACACAACTCAAACTTACTTCTTCCTTAAGAAAACCAAAACCCTTGCCTCCATTTTGATCCAACCTTAGATTCGTCATATCTCATTCGTTTTTGCTCAAATTCACGTAAGTTCGTCTTATTCTTCCCCTCTCATCTTCCTCTATCCGTATTGGTAATAAAATTACCGTCTTTCTTGCTTTTTAAATTATCCGTCTTTCTCAAGGTGAATGATATTCATCTTTTGTTATCTAATTGTAGGTGGAGACTTTCTAGAAATCGATTAAAGACGCGAAAAGGTAACGGTGAAGGGTTACTCGATATCATTTACGTATTTTACGTGTGTTCTATGCTAGGAATCGTATTTAGAATATGATTAGTGAGTTTAGTAATTGTGTTGATGATGGTATATATTGTTTGTTGAGAATTTATATGAGAATCTATGCTTTATGTTGATAATCGATAATTGATAAATGTTGAGCCTTAGTTGAAAATGGTGAATTTCGTGCATATGGACACCAGCCGGTCGACCGGCAGCCGGTCAGACCACTGGCTGGGGCAGTGGCTGTATATTATTACATTTTTACGTGATTTTGAAGTATGAAGTTGGGCTCAGCCGGTCGACCGGCAGCCGGTCAGACCACCGGCTGAGACACCCCTCTTTTCCTTCTTGGTTTTCAAAATACCCTTGGTCCCAGCCGGGTAGCCGGCAGCCGGTCCACCTGACCGGCTGGGACACTCTGTTATTTCAAGTTGGGTTTTCATATGATGCATGGCCTTAGCCGAATGACCGGCAGCCGGTCCATCTGACCGGTTGGCACCTGCTGGAAGGTGTTTGTGATTTTTGTTTACGGTTTTCATTTATAATATTTCCGATGGTTCGTTTATCGTATAAGTTTACGTAATGACTTTAATTATTAATGTTTCGAATATATGATATTTCATTCGCATGTATCGCATGTTTTGTGACGGTTTTTGGTACGTCCGACTTTGAGTCGGTTTTTACAAATGCTACGGTTTGAGTACTATTTTTTTATGTGCTTTTTACTCTCTTTCCCTTGGCTACCTCCACGTTCGTAAGGCTGGAATGTCGGAACGGGGATGTATCCTATTGCTTAATTGCATGTGAAGTGGGCATACGACGACGTTGTTGGGAGTTGAACGCATTGCGTTGATCGACCCGGCCGTCAAATGTTGTGTACTTGCGAGGTGGTGTTATTTGCATGTAGCGTACCGCTTGTTATGAGGCTTGTGCTCTTTTACGCCTCTTTCGTGAATTATCGACCGAATTTGGGGTACTCGGCGTCTATGATTGACCGACTCTTGGATGCGAAACGTTTATCGCATGTCGAATCGGAACACGTTATTCTGAGAGTCTGGCCAGGTTTAGACTAGGACCGTATTATTATCGTCGTCCTACCGGAGTAAATTAGTCCACATATACGAAATGTGATCGTGTATGCGTTCAGGGAAATGCTTATCTCGTGGATGCCTTTTAATTATACTTGCCATGTACACGGTGCTAGTGCGTTTCATTTACCGTGAGAGATGTCGTCAATGTATTGGTGTGCTTGGATGGATGATTACATGATGGATTATTTGTGATCATTGCATGACTTGGCATGGTTTGTTTGTTGAGTCTCAATCTTATCAAACTTATACCGCTAACGGTGAGATATAAGCCCTAGTGAGTGTATTCGGTTGCCTAAGAGTGTCTTCCCCGAGTCTTTTTATAACATGATGGATTCGGATTTGTATTTCATATGCTCTTTTCATTATATATTGAATTGCCTATCTATCCTTATCGTATTTCACATGTATATCTATATATGCATGCTTCTATTTTCGTATTTCCTTTTATGTACGTTTAATGTGATATGGCTGGGAGAACCCGGAGTTACTCCCCACTGACTGTGGCGTTCATGTTTTTCATGGATGAACAGGTTGCTTGATTGGGTGACTTTTTGCTTGTGGTATTTTGGGTTCGGGTGTGAGCTAGCGGGCGTTGTCCCTGGATGAAACACCTCTAGACGTTCATTAGCTAGATGCTAAATAACTTTGTCTTTTGTTAACATTTTGAGAGACTACGTCTTTTGTAATATTTTATATTTGGTTTGTAATTACTGACATTCCTCGTATTTCTATCTTGCATGTATAAAGGTTTTTAAAATACCGTATTTTCCGCTTTATAAATCACATGCTTGTTATGTTTTATTTCCGCATTCGCGAGGGTTGTCACAGTTGGTATCAGAGCTAAACGCTCCCGACGCACACACGTGAACCCTAAACTTAAACTACTTGACCTTGAAATAATAAATGAGAGATGGGTAGACTTAAGGACCTAAGGTAGTAGTCTTTGGTGTACTTGATGTTTGTTAGGTTTTAACTTGTTTGCTGATTGTGTTGAGTGATGTTATGTTTGTTTGTATCTACCGTCTTAAGGTGGATCATTGTGTTACCTAGAAGAAGTATCCTCTACCGAATATTTGAAGATTGACAAGCCTAATTGAAGTGTATTTCTTCCTCATCTATGAATTCTCTCGTCCTTAATGTATTATGCTCTCTTCCTTCTATCTAGGTGCTTCTTTCTTTTCCAACTTGTTTGCCTCTTGGAAATTACTCTTGATAGTTCCTCCATCTTACCATTAGTATCCTTACCTTCCGCTTGTAACATTTTTGTGGATGCCATACCCATTTGTTTGTGGTATATTATACTTGGTCGGAAGAACTTTGAATTTTGTGGAATATTAGTGATTGTTAGAATGAATTTGTGATTTGAGGAAAATGGTGTAGATCTAAATTCACCCTATATTGATGATTGGTTGTAACTGTAAGGAAAGGTTGTAAGATAAGTTTGATGATTTTAATGCTTGATGCTTGCCATGACTAATGTGTAGATAGTTCATGGTATTTGATGGTGTAAGGTTGAATGAGTTGGCTAGGACTCCTTAACCCATTAGTGATTTAATCTTTTGAACTAAGGAGTTTGAATGATGCCTTGAGGTGAAAAATGCTTTTGAGACTAAGTGACTTTTTGTGGATTCTAGTTTATGTGTTAGAGTATACGCTTGGTGGAAAAGTACTTGGCTATAATTCTTGGATTTAAAAATATGATCTTATATCATAGTATCGGAGACTTGGTTGAGGTAGTAAGTCGTTGTGATTGATTAAACCATGTTACTTAAGGATTATGGTCATGAGTGGAATCTGATTAGATTGGCTATGTCGGTGATGCCTTATGATGTTGATAATGACGTTCTGTTCGGTGTTCTATCTTGTGGGCCATAGGAGTTGAAAAGAGATTAGTATGGAGAATTCCTTATTAGTTCTTCGGTTTTGAAACCTTTGAGAATGTGTCAAATTTTGGAGTTGAGAGAATGTTATTATGCTTGAGTTGCAATTCCGTAATTGGGAATCCGTGTGATATGAAAGGATGGATGAATTGGGTTGTAATCGATTTGTTAAATCTAGGTGTACCTTACTTTAATGATTGTCGTAGGAGGGTCCCTTGTAAGTGACCTTTGTTATTGGGATGATTTGCTTTGCTATCACCATGAGTATGAAAGGAGAAATTTTGTGGATTAAACTTTAAACCTTTACTCGTACCTTTATCCCTTTCTATTTCCTTTCATGCAAGTTTCTTCTAAACCCGATTTCTAGGAAATTGTTTTCTCTTATCTTTTCCTTTGCCTGGCTATCTTCATGGCTATATCTATCCAATATCTAGCTTTTGGCTCCCTGCCTCTAGCGTTCCTCTATTTTTCGTCCGATCTTATCGCGTTCGTGTTTCCCTCGAAATCTCTTATCGCTTCCCATGTCATGGTGTCATTGTCTTTCCTCTGGTGAGATGATTAGGTTGTTAGCTAGCTTCGTGTTGATTTTGATCATGAATAGGATTGGGATTTAAACCTTAGGATGAATCTGTTGGTGGTATTGTACTCTCTTGGTGACTTCATTTATTGAGCTTGCTAGTGTAGTGCTATTTTGGGAATCAAGTTGAGCGAGATGATATTCGTTGTTGTTGGGTATTATAACGGTTGCTTGGTATGTCATTTGGGAATTAGATGTCTCTAATTGGTGGATTCTAAAAGAGACTTTGCTTTAGGGAAATTGGGTCGGTACTCAAAGTTTGAGGAGTATTGTCATAAATGAAAATCAATTCATTTTGAGTTTTAGATGAATTAGATGATTTGAATGGTTGTCTGATTTCCAAGTGATTGATCATTTGTGGTTTGGAATTAGTAATTCTCTTTTATTCTTAAGGAATCATAGTTTGAGATTGAGAAATGTTCGTTGCAAGCTTTTGATAGTGAGTGCTCAGTTGTAATGGATTATAGAGATAGAATGGTGAACCCATTCATCTTGAGGATTAGTAACCACCATAGTTTGCTAATGTGACTATTTGTATTTGAGGCTTCGAGCATAGTAGTGATCAAATTAAGGATGTTATGGCATATTAAAGAATCATTATAACCGATAATGTATTGTGGATTTTCCCTTGTCATGAGACTTTGGATGAGGCTAGTTGGATCCTAGATAATTATGTTTGTTGCGTGGATTGTGTTTTGACTTTTGAGGATGAGAAAGTTCATTGTAAATTTAGGATAATGAGTTTGAAGTAAATTGAATCAAGGGATTTTCATGGTAAGTCTCCTTTACCTTGTGGTTGTTAGCGATCATGTTTTCCCTAGATATAAATATTTTGTTGGTGGTTTCTAGTAAGAGTTTGATGAAACTAAGAAGATTAGAGTGCGTAATAAATCTTTCATGTGGATTGTTAGTTGTGGAGTCTACCGTGCCGATGGACTTTACTGGATACTAAATGGATCTGAATAATTAGATTATTGGCTTGAAATCTCGTGATTATGGAATATCTTTGTAGGATTTCTGATGATTGATAATGATGAGTTGCAAATTGGGTAAATTGCATTCTCTTGAGGATTTGGTTTATTAGTAGAGTTAGTAATGTTGAATTCTTGTAGATCTTCCTCCCGACTTTATCTTGATCTTCCTATCCCAAAGAGTTCGATTTTTTTCGTTTTTGCGTGTTTTGTATATATTTTGTAATCGTGATTTGTGAACTTGATGTTCGAGTTGCTCTATGTTCGTGTAATATCTTGTTATTTGATTTTATCCTTGAGAAAACCTCCAAATTTCCATATTATATTTCGAATTTAACTTTTCAAAGAAGTCTAAAGATGGATTGTGTACCCTCTTTTTGGAGAAAATGGATTTCTTTTGATTTTATGTTTGGATTTTGCGTTTGGTTGAATGTTTGGACTTATTATTGAAGACGTCTAGTGACTAGTCCTACACATACTAACGCTTATTTGATTTTCGTTTTCACTATTTCGACTTTAATTTGATTTGGATAATTAGAGTACTCGTTCGCGACGGGCACTCTTGTGATTCGTAAATAAAGTTTCGCACTTATGAGAAATTTCCTTAAACCGATTTCGAGAAGAACATCATTTCATAAATGTTTTTCCTTATAAAAGTTTTCGTATTAATTTTGAAAACCGATTCTTGTCCTTGATGCTTTTGTTTTCTACTCTCGAGTTTCGGGGACGAAACTTTTTAAAAGGTGGGGTGGTTGTAACACCCGCAATTGTACCCTATTTTAAATAGTAAAAATATTTTACGGATACTTTTCAGCGAATTTTAGTTTTAATTTGGAATTTAATTTTCCGAGTCGAATTTAGAATTTCCGAGTTCGTATTTGGATTTTTCGCGAGATTTCATGAGAATCCCGTCTTAAGTCGTCTTTGACTTTTTCTTGACTTTTCCACTTACTCACCTTACATATACTCCCTCATAACCTATTTCATTCCTCACAACTCAAACACAACTCTTTTCTTCATCACTAAGAAATCCCAAAACCTAGCTTCCATAATCTTCCAACCTTAGATTCGTCATAGCTCATTCGTTTCTCGCTCAAATTCACGTAAGTTCCTCTTATTCTTCCCCTCTTAGCTTCCTCTATCCGTATTGATAATAAAAGTACCGTCTTTCTCGCTTTTCAATTTATCCGTCTTTCTCAAAGGTGAATTATATAATTTCATAGCTTATCTATGTAGGAAAAGAGACCGATTCTAGAAACGCATTATTAAATTTAAAGCCGCGAAAAAAGGAACGGGAAGGGTTACTCGAATCATTTCGTCTTTATGTGTTTTCTAGGATAGAAATTGTATTTAAATATTGGTTAGAGTTAGGACTTGGGGTCGTTGTTGATGGATGTGGTTAGTGTAATTGATATGAGAATTGATGGTTTGTGATGATAAATGAGGATTTTGTTGTTGATAACATGTTGATTTTGATCGTGCCTGAATCCCGTGAAGGACGCTGGCAGCGTTATTGGACGCAGACAGCGTCGTAGGACGCAGGCAACGTCGTGGGGGCGCTAGCAGCGTTACTCGCTGCCGACTGCAGTTTTCCTGCACTGACCCCTTTTCGTAAAATGATCATATCTCCTTCGTTACTTGCTTGTTTTGGGCTTGTGACATCCCGTTGGAACTGTAAGAGGATAAGATATCACCTCCATTTGGAGTTTCTGAATTTTCATGTATAGAACTCTAGTTATGATCGTTTGAAGTGGACCCTTGTTTTAGTTGGTTTCCAAACAACGTTGTTTTGATGAGGTGATCTATGTTTTTATTCATTATGCTTCATAAACTTGTTCTAATGCTTATGTATCATGTATTGATTCATTTTTATCATAGTTAAGTTTATATAATTCCCTATTCTCATGTTTTGTGACGGTTTTTGGTATGTCTCACTTTGAATGTCGGTTTTTACAAATGTTACGGTTTGAGCACTATGTGTTATGTGCTTTGTACTCTCATTTCCTGGCTACCTCCACGTTCGTAAGGCTGGTGGCATGTCAGAAAAGGGGGGAGCATCTCCTATGCTTTATGCATGTGTGGAGCCAGTGTCCTCCACAGTTAGTGCAATAACATAAATAAATCTCTATAGGTTCACAGGGTATACTTTGTATTGTAATCAGTTGATTAACGTTTATCGATAACGGTTGGCTTGCTAGATAAGTTTGACGTTATTGTCATACAGATGGCGGTGATCAACTGGTCCCTAAAAGTCACACCTAAAGGATGTGATTGAGAGATGTGATTATTTGAGAAAATAATCATATTGATGCCTTATTAAATGACTAAAAGGTTAGTCGGTGTTTTTGACTAAAAGGTTAGTCAATGTGATGATGATATAATCATTTAATAACGATTAAATGATGTTAGCTAAGACGAATTAACTGTAATTCGTAATTAAATATAAAATGTTATATTTAGTTGTAGTATATAATGTGAGCTTAAACGAATTAAAATGTTAATTCGTAATTAAACATAAACTGTAATATTTAATTAGCAGGATTATAAATATACCGATATTTATAATTGAAGTATATATTATACGATTGTCATAATAATTGTTATGTTAATATATCCACTACAAAATGTTGTAATGGACTTTATTAATGTATGACAACATATTAGACAAATATAATATGTATAACATTATATTGAATGGAAGCTAATATAACCGAAAAAGAGTCCAAATACATTGAAGATTTTTCGGTCCATGGGTAGTTGTTTTGAGGAGACAAATCTCCTCATAGAAGCCCAAGAGTGCCGTGAGATAGGTATAGAAGAAGTATAAAATTCTAAACCTAATTATACACTCACTTGTGCCTCCATCACAAAAAAACACAAAATTAAAAGTTAACAGTAACTTTTAATTCTCATTCTAGCAAAGGAGAAGGGCATTTCCCGATCAATCTTGGGTGAGACGATTAGGAGGATGTCTGCTTTGATATCTGTTCTTAGGCCGAATTTTGCTAGGACCAAAGGTTAAATTCGTTTTCTCTATATTTTATATCGTTTTCATATTTACGACTCGCAATTCATATTCTATAGTTTTGTTATAATCCTAAATTTTAAGGGGATGTAAACAGTTATTTCCCGCAAGTGATATCAGAGCTTTAGGTTACAATATTATATAATATGTTTTTCATTTTATCAAATATAAATTAGAGAAACAAAAATTAATACCGAAAAATTTTTTTGTCACGGCTGGATTTTTTTTTGCCGTGTGATTTTTTTTTAGGTCTTGTTTTTCCATTGTTGATTTATTGATATTGTTATTTTAAAAGGTTAAAATTCAATATAATAAATTTGTACTTGTTTTAATTTGATAAGGATTAAATTAAAATAAGATGGAATTGTTTTGATTTTTGTTGTTGCTATTGTTTTCGGCCTCATTGTTTTAAATTGATAATTTTTGTATAATGATTCAATTTTAATGATGTTCAAAGCGATTGTGATTAAATGAATATATGGATAATCGATTTAATCATGATTTAGATGTTCATTTTAAAAGGTTAAATTGAATAATCTAGTTTGAATCAATATTTAATAACGATTAAACATTGAATTTTGTACCGATCTAGCAATATTGGCAACACCGAAAATTTTTTTTTGCAGTCCGTGCTGCTACTGCTCTATAAAAAAAAAAAAATTTCTGTTTTTTTTTGCTGTGCAGCAGGTATTTTGTTTAATTTTTTTTAATGTTTTTTTTCGGTTGTTGATTAAACCGTGAGAAAATAAAAAAAAAAATATTTGGGACTGGTACTGTTCACGTGAACAGTGATCAGCAGAAAAAAAAAAAAAATTTTGTTTGTTTTTTTTTTGGGCATTATAAAGATAATGTTTGTTTGTTATTGTGAAAAAGTTCACAATAATGATACCCGATTATTTTAAAAAGGTTTAAAATAAAAATGGATTATGGGAGATTAAAATTGTTGTGGGCAATTAAGGAATTGTCACATAATTTTGATCGTATAAAAGGTGGTTTGGATAAATTACTCTACATAATTACAGAATTATGTCTTGAAGAATTAATTTATATAGTTGATGCATTTTATTTTTGTCGAATGAATGAATGAATGTTTTTATTTACGTATTTTTGCAATTGGTTGAAAAATGTAATACCTAGTGTGGCCTTAGTTAATCATGTTTTCGTAATGATGGAAACATGGTTTGGATGTATTTTTGAGATCTCGAATCTCCTTTTATTTCTTTTAATTATGTTTTTGGAATTAGAATGTAAATAGGTTTATTTTGTAATTTTGAAAATGTAATTTAAGAAGACTAAAGATGGAGATCGGATGCTCACTCCCGCTACATGGACCAAGATGAGACAAAGTCAAGCTTCTCGGGTCCATTAGGATGGATTCCAAACTTGTATTTACTGTTCATTTTGGTAGATAGGCCACACTAGGACCGTTGTAATAGTTTACGTATTTTTCATTCTTTTGCTTTTCATTCACATGTTAAATAATTGCATCATATTCCGCCTAAACCAAACCACCTAAATTGCATGAAAAATGATTCATATAGTTTGAATTTTCATCATAGACATACAGATGTCACTCGTTCATAGGGCCATCACCTTAGTCTAAATCATTCACGAAATGCTAGAAATTTGTTCACTTAAAATGAATTAAATTTAAGATGATGGGATCTTCCTCTAAAATGAAAATTGAGATTAGTCTTTATAGGGAAAACTACTATGAACCCCTTCTTCGTCGGAAGTCATAATATGACCCCTTCTACGTTGGGTAAGTAGTGAGTGTTGACCTATTTTACCTCAACATTGTAGTCCGAGTAATATCTCGGGATTATAATGGACTAAAAGATAGAATTTACAGCAATTTATCGACCGAGAATTCTAAAGGTAGAATTAGCCAAGAGGTTGGCTTATCAATTTACAGAAATTGAGTCTTGGGATCATTTATATAATTCTTGAGGGAGGTCAATTGTATAAATGCATGAGTCATCGCATTAAACAGTTTTTGCATTAAGACTTAATTTTAAAACGATGAAACTTATCATATTCATTTTTTTTTTCCACAGTTTTCGAATTCGTTATATACAGATATAACTGCTAAATAACAATATGGCTGGCCATACTGATGACCCAATGCCAAGTGCCACGCTCGGACGTGAGTCCTGGCTTAAGATGTTCATGGACACTATGAATCAGTCAACGCGACTGAAGAATAACGGGTCCAACTTTGCGAACTGGGAGGCGGCATTACGGAATGCTGCCATTGCTGACGGTAAGCTCAAGTACTTGACTGAGCCACTACCGCCAAACCCAGGCCCCAATGCAGGAGCAAATGAATCACTTGCTTATAGTGATTTCGTAATGGAGGCGGGTGCGATAAAGACCGTACTCATCTTTTCAATGGAATCCAATTTGCAAAGACGATTCATTGCCCAAGGTGCAAACAAGATTTTCACCACGCTCACTAACGAGTTCTCAAAAGCACCGAGATCGTGAGCCTATTAGCTACCTGTCGCTTCTTTGAGCGAAACTCCAGAAGGGCCAAGCTGTTAG
>JAIUZE010004963.1:0-11864 GCA_022085475.1 Heliosperma pusillum
CGAGCTGGAAACATGTCAATTAAGATCCCGGACAGAGAAAATTAGTCGTACGTTCAAGATAACAACATTGTAATTACCATTAGATTTGCTTAGATTATGAAATTAATCGAGTACCAAATATAATCTTGCACACAAATCCCTACAATTTTCCATAGCAAAATCGTTGATTCATAGTACGTTTACGCTCCCTACAACAAATGGAAAATTACAATGTCAAGCGAATCAGAGTCAGCATTACAACTTCTACTATGCAAGCTCAAGATAAAGTGACTCATGTCCAACAAGAGTTGGGAAAACCCAGACTATAGTTCAGCAGACCAGAAGTGGGTGGATATTGATTCGTTGATAGAAGTAACCACTACTTTTAGAAATGAAATCCACACAACTCACATGTGTTACAGACTTACACTAACAAATAATTATGTGTCAAAATAACACCTCATGCTACAAATTACAATGATAGCCATATGGACTCAGAGGACCATAGATAAAGGTCTTATAATCATCACGAATATGTGTTACAAAATTTTCAAATATGTGTTACGGTAACAGACAAATGAAACTTTTGTCTGTTACAATGACAGTAATGTGTGTTACGGTAACAAATGATTATGTGTTGCATTGATAATCATATTACTTCGAAGTGACATAGATAAATGTGTTACAATGAACACAAAAGTGTTAGAATTACGGCTAACATATGTTATAGTAACAAACGAATATGTGTAACAATTATAACTAATGTGATACAATTACAGTTAATATGTGTTACAATAACAAACAAATATGTGTTATAGTAACATCTAATACGTGTTACAGTAACCGCTAATACGTGGTACAGTAACAGCTAATACGTGTTACAGTAACAAACAAATGAAACTAATGTCTGTTACAATGACAGTAATGTGTGTTATGGTAACAAATGATTATGTGTCTCCTTGATAATCATATTAACTCGAAGTGACATAGCTAAATGTGTTACAATGAAAACAAAAGTGTTAAAATTACGGCTAACATATGTTATAGTAACAAAAGAATATGTGTAACAATTACAACTAATGAGATACAATTCCACTTAATATGTGTTACAGTAACAGCTACTACGTGTTACAGTAACAGCTAATACGTGTTACCGTAACAGCTAATGAAACAGATGTTTGTTACAATGACAGTAGTGTGTGTTACGGTAACAAATAATTATATGTTACATAGATAATCATATTAACTCGAAGTGACATAGATAAATATGTTACAATGAACACAAAGTGTTATAGTAACAAACAAATATGTGTTACAATTACAACTAATGTGTTACAATTACAACTAATACCTGTACCGTAACAAGCTAATTGGTGTGACAGTAACAACTAATACGTGTTACAGTAACAAACAAATAAGACAGATGCCTGTCACAATTACAATAATGTGTATTACGGCGACAAATGATTATGTGTTACATTCATAATTATATTAACTCAAAGTGACATAGATAAATGTGCTACAATCAACACAAAAGTGTTACAATTAAAGCTAACATATGTTATAATAACAAACGAATATGTGTTACAATTACAACTAATGTGTTACAATTACAACTAATATGTGTTACGGTAACAAGCTAATACTTGTTACAGTAACAGCTAATACGTGTTAAAGTAACAAACAAATGAGACAAATGTCTGTCACAATCACAAGAATGTGTATTACGGTGACAAGTGATTATGTGTTACATTCAGAATTATATTAACTCGAAGTGACATAGATAAATGTGCTACAATTAACAAAAAAGTGTTACAATTAAAGCTAACATATGTTATAATAACAAACAAATATGTGTTACAATGACAGCTAATATGTGTTAGAGTAACAACTAATACCTGTTACTGTAACAAACAAATGTGTTATCAAAGGACACATGATAAATGTGTGATGATAAAACCTCGTATATGTGTAACTGTGATAATTAATGCTCCTTTCGTCTCAATAAAATCTTTTTTGCATTTGATTAAAATATTAATCATGAATAATAAATAAGAAAAACAAATGATTGAGACAGAGGGAGTATACGTTACTATCATCACAAATTATCATTGAAGACGGGCACTATCCGTCACAAGCTTAAGACGGATAGTGCCCCTCTCACAATATGCAAGTGGAGGGTAAATTGTAAAAGCCTAAAAGGGGCACTATCCGTCTTCAGTTTGATCAGTAATAATGTACTATCATAGTAAATATTATGTTAAGGAATAATGTACTATTGTAGTAAATATTATGTTAACTGAGAAATAAATAACTGAAAGTCCATTTTGTCATTAAAAAGTAATAAAATTAGCAGCACATAATCCTACAGTTATCAAATTTATTTATTTGACCTTCTTGATGCATTCAGCTATAATATTGGTTTTTTTGTTTTTGTTAACGAATCAAACATTAATAGTCATAGGCATAGTTTTTAATCAAATCAATCCCACACTCGTTTGATTGTGGATTTGAACTTGCTGCAAGTTTTATAAATTTTATAAATTACGTCTGTTTAATCAACTAATTGTCTGTTTAATCAACTAATTGATTAAACAAAACTAAGGCTAAGGAAATAAAATGTAGTAGAAAATAAGTTGTTAATTAGTTGACAAATTAAAAAGTACTCCGTATGATTAACCTTAACTTCTGCAAAGTAAAACAGTCGGAGTAAATAGCAACAAATTATTACGATAAAAAAAATATGGAGTAATATGATGAAACTTAAACATTAACAGATTGGATTCAATCGAAATTACCTGAATTTAATAGAAGTTCGAACAAATTACGAATTCGATCACCGTCTTCAAACATCTATGATTGGCAAAATCGAAATCTAGAGTCCAGATGCGAGTTTCACATTCATTTGATCGATAGTACATAATTAATAGAAATCCCAAAGTGAATCTACAATATTTTCAGAAGAAAAAGTAGAGAGAAAAGAGTAAGAAAGAGAAGAAAGAGATCTGGAAGCTCAATAGTTGCGATGACCACTTTTTGTCTAGTGCAAACTTAGAATTAATTTGGTGCGTTGATCATATTAGATCCTACGGTCTAGAATTATAGGACGGACTCATCTAAAGATATGGACTCACCGGATGCTCACTCTATATATATATATATATATATATATATATATATATATATATTATATATATATATATATATATATATACATGATACAATATCACAAGTTATACTAAACAATATCACGGGATATACTGTACAATATCACACCACTGAACCACTTTTTCGCGCACTATTACTATTTTTTTTCCTAATACTTTTTTTCACACCAATTTTTTTAGCCCTTTTGTGCTGGGTTTTTTTCGTGATACTGTTTAGTATAACTAGTGATATTGTTTCGTATAATCTGTGATATTGTATAGCTGGACTCACGGACTCAAATATTTAGGTGGACTCACCAGATCTTGCCTCTATTATGTTTCAGTTTATGAATGTGTCTTGACTCGCTTATGATGTTGGCTCATGACCTTGTTGACCCGATAACATGAAAGTTATTTCAAGGTCGAAACCCAACCCACTTGACCCATTGGGTCAAAGATAAATAAATAATATTATTAAAATATTAATATTTGTATATTATATTTGAAAAACTAAATAGAAAATAAATCAAAAACTTATATAAGTTTTATGTCATTTAATAATAAAAAAATTTTTTTTTTAATGCCTTAATATAAGCATGATCAATAATAAACATAATTGATTTAACTTAATTTAAGAAATTTGTTTTTTCAGCCTAAAATATTCTATAATAAAGGATGACATAAATTACTTTCTCCAATTTGTTATCTTCCCATTTGCTTTTTAAATGTCAAATTTTCCGAACTTTGACCGTAAATACATTGAAAAATAAAAAACGAAAATTTAAAAATATTATAACCAATATATTTACGCATACAATGAAAATATATTTTCCAAAATTTTGATAGATGTTAGAAAATACGTTTAAAGTTCCGTCTTAGAGACCATAATAAAGCAAATATCATTCCACTCGAAGACATAAGACAAATATGTTGTTTTTTCTATGCCCTATTTTTTTGCCTCATCCTTAATAATTGACTCCTCTTAAGCTTGAGACGAATAAACTCGTTTTAAATACAGGAATAGTTTGTGTAAACTATTTTGGCTCGAATTCTGACTTGGACCTGATCCGTATTCAATTGACTCGTATTATGAGCCAACCCGTATGACTCGACCCTCGTAATATGTTTAACTGGCTTACTCAAAGATTTGCCCCCCCCCCCCCTTTTCATTGTCACTCTTTCTCACAAGCCTATGCTCAATAACAACCAAATAACTTACCTTCTAGCTCTCTCAATCTCATTTACCTAAAAAGTCCTACAAAATCATATTCCGATCAAATATTAAAATTTCTCTTGTTAGACATGTCACCAAAGCAAAATCGGTTTCAATAAATTACTCCACTCCTTTTGAATTTCTTTTGTGTATAATTGCGAAACTTTCAGTACTATTCGATTTTTATCCCATTTTGAGTTTCGAAAATTCCATCCTCGTAATTATTTTATCGTTATTATTTGAATGGTCCAATTCCCGAGTTTTACGTCACATTTTGAATTTTCGGAAACAATATAGTCTATATTTTTATGGATTTGAATATAATTCAACCCAAAGATACCAACAAATTTGGTTCTATCAGTTAATTTTTCCGTATTATTTTTTAGTTAAATAAAACCTCAATTTCATTAAATGTATTTACTGCACTTAAAACATTGTTAAGATTCATTATTTTATGTTAAATTGAAAAATAAAATAAAATGTTAAGAATAATTAATTTTTAATTGAAATATTTTTAAAAAATTATAACCAAGCGCTTATATGTATGTTTAATGTGTATAAGAATCACAATGAAAAATATGTTCCAACCAACAATACGGAGTATTTTTTTTTTCTTCAGTAATTGCATTGCATTTAGAGAATAATCTATAAATATAATAAAAAGGCAAGACAACTGACCACATTGCACCATTCCCTATTGTATGTGTGTTTTAAAAAGCCACATCATCTTCATTTTATAAAAAAGAAAAAGTTTAAGGAAATGGTAGCATTAAATACAAGTTAAAGCACAACAAGCATTAAAATGTGTTTTTCTATTGTAAAGCAAATTAAACAACTATATATGAGTCTAAATTTTACTATTTAGGTTTTTTTTTATGTTAGAACAAGTTTTACAAGTCAAATAAAAATCACGTCACATTATTCTAATTTTTATTCTTTTGTAAATGTTATATATATATACCCCTCAATTCAATATATTGGATACATAAAGAGACCATAAAAATAATGTAACTTATTTGTTCATATAATATGGCTCAAATATTATATAGAATAGCAAAATTAATAAATCCTACTATAAAGATAATAGTGTACTCCAAAGGAACTCATCTAAACCGCGCCATCCTAAAAAAATGTCTTGTGATGAGAAAAAAGAAATAAAAAAGAAATAAAGCAAAAAATTAAAAATTAAAAATCACATGCTATGATAAGTACAAACAAAGATAAACAACAAAAAGAAAAATCAAATGAAAAAGCTTATTGAGGTGAGATAAAAAGAAAATGATAAACTAGAGAAAATTTAATTGTAAGTTATTTTTCTTAACACATATACAGAAAAGTACTACGTCACCACAAACCCGCCCACCCTCTCTCAGCACACCACCAACCCATCTACCCTGGTGGGTAGCCCACCACCAAACCGACATGCCCCTTTCAACAAACTGCACACTATATTTCCCATTGCTTACCACAACCCAGCTTGTACCCCTCTCACCCATAAACCACCATTCCTAACGACACAACCTTTACGCTGGATTCTGGCACACCTACCGATGGATAAAGCAAACCCTACTAAATTTCAAACCCTAAAAAAATACTGAAAAATGAAAAAGAATAAGTTTAATTTGATCAGTAATTTTCAATTAATAGACGAATCAATACATGTTATACAATCAAATTTGAATACATAATTGAAAAATTCTAAGAAATTTGATAGATAATATTAATATTAATGTCATATTTTAGAAGATTAGTTTTAGTGTGCCATATAAATACATTATGTTAGTTAATGTGAATATTATTTCGTAACATTCTCAAATTTATATTATGGGAGATCTTAAAACTATGACACGAGAACTATTAACACAACCACATGTTTTCATATTATTTTATGTAAGAAACATTGGTCAATGTTGAAACTAAATAATCTACGGACGTATCGACTGCTCAATTGGCATGATTAATTTTGTATGTCAATTCCCAAAATTCATTGAAAAAGTTCTAAGTTACATTAGTATTTAATACATATACTTACCTGGTTACCCCTATAATATTTTAATGGGTTTTTCTATGATGTACCCCTGTGTTTTTCCATATTCTGCGATATACCCTCTGTTTTTCAAAATCACACAAGATACCCTTAAACATAACAAATTGTTCTACAAATACCCTAAATACTAAAATTTTACAATTTTAACTGTTATATTTTGGCGGTTTTAGTTTATTATTCGATAAAAATACTTGTAACCATCAATAAAATCCTTACTTACTCATCAATATACAATTTTTGTGACAATATGTAACCATTAAAAAACTCAAATTTGGATACTTGGGGTATCTTAGAAACTAATATGGAAGTTTAGGGGTATATCCGATGTTTCTTAAAAAATCGAGGGTATATGTTAGAATCCGAGAAAACACAAGGGTACACGATAGAAAATCCCTATTTTAATTTATGTGAAATTGGATGATAAGATGTAATATAAAGTACAAAGATGACAAGATGTCAACATGTCCCATACTAATGAGGTTACATTAATTCCTGCGTTAGTTTACACAACTAACCTCAAGCGCACCCGTGATTAATTAATTCCATAAAAAGTTGGTTTCATCACTTTTCCTACTTTCAAGGTATGATTGACAAATAAGCAATGTAGTTGGTTCTTTAATATATAGAGATGTGTACACTTTGAAATGTTTAATTGGTTTTAAATATTTTACTCATTTATTTTCATATTACCTTATTAAAAAAAAGTAAAGGGTTTTCTATATTGTAACCCTGTGTTTTTTCAAATTATACGTGGTATAATTCTACTTTTCAGAGAATGCATATAGTAACTCACAACTCTATTAATACCTATTAGCGTGACCCTTAACTAATTTTTCAGTCAGTTTCTCCGTTAATTTATGAAGTGGTCAATTGAATTCTAAATTTTTCTACAAGGTAACCCTATAGCTTTTTAAATCCTACAAGATAACCCTACTTCTTCTAAAAATCACACATGCTAAAAATATAATCCCTCAATTAATCTTTTTTTTCACATTTTTACTCAATTACACCCAAAATTGTCAAATCCATCCGCATTACCATTCAATTAACCGAGTTTTAAAAGAAATCTAATAATAACTTTGTTCGATATCAAAAATTTCTCAATAAAAATTTCTAAATGTCAAAGTAAAAGTACTCCATACCGAGCATTGTAATAATCATACCGTGAAACTTGAAATGTTGTAAGCAACTAAATAATCACTTACTTCAATTATCCGACAAATTGACACAATAAAGACGTGTACAATTGAGGAGTTCGAACTCAATTGTAAACATAAGTGTTATAGCTTAATAGTGGATTTTTTGTTAATTATTAAACCTGATTTTTGGAGATTTCCGATAATGTGTAACACCCCGTGTTTTATAACCATTTTTATTCGCAAACTCTCTTATTAAAATAATTATTTTATGATTTAATAATTTATTTCGTATTTATTAACTACATCCTTTATTTAATTATTTCCGATTTTGCCTAATTTTGGATAGGTTAAAGTGTATGTGCCCGATTCTACCATTTTAATTTATTAGCTCTTTTTTGTTTATATAAACTCTCCTAACATTTTAATTATACTAAATCCGATTTGTGATTGGACTATCCAACTTGTGAGCTAATGGATCAAAAGCCCACTTAAACTTCTTATACATTGGAAAACCCTAACCTAACAACTTTTGTTTTGTACGTGTGCTTTGCGATGTACTCTTCTTCTTGCTCTCTTTGGTTCTTCATTCTCCCTTAAACTTCATTCTTATGAATCTTTCCTTCTTCTAAACTCAAAGATAAATTACATATTTAAAATCCCGGATCTTACCTATACAATATATTTTATTCCTTATATTTTTCTGAGATCTATTTGTGTAAACTTTAGACCTACCTTTAGGGTTCTTATTTTGATGGGTAAAGGAGGAGAAGTTTACTAATGGCGTTTTTTTCGGAGATTCTGATTAAACTGCGGTCTTTATTGCGTAATAACGGTAACTAGGTGTTTTTCTTTAAGTGTATTTATAGAAAGTGAATTAATTATCTTGAATGATGATTGATTATATAATGCGTGTGTAGTAATTATTATACATGTTTAATGTTTTTATTTAAATTGTATATCTAATTGTTATTTAAAATATTATGTTGTCGTTATGGTGCTAACTAGGGTTCAAAATTCAAACCCTAGCCTTCGTTAGTGGCTCACGGCCCTAGAAAGGTGCCGTAGGGTTTGTCATAGCCTCGCTTGAGAGGAGAGACTAGGGTTTTGTTGATTAGGGTTTCACTTTGTTAAGGCGGCTGGTAAACATCGACGACGTTTTAGGATACATCGACGACGTTTTCATTAAGAAAGACGAAATTGCCCTTATTCAATTATACTCTCTATCTCTCTTCTCTCTCTCTTCTCTAACTCTCCCAAAATAAAAAACAATTAAATTGAACTAAAAAAATTAAAATCTTACAACAACAACAATTTTACTAAATCCAACAACAACAATTTCCCTAAATCGATTATCATGGCGGACGAACACTCTTTATTCGGTATGTTTACATATTAATCAAATTTTAAGTTGTCAAATTTTTTTTCCCAGAATCCGTTAATTGTTTGTTTATACTTATCTAACTTAATTGATCTACGTAACGTCTTAGTTAGTTAAAATTCAATTGCGATTTTTTTTAAAATAATTAGGAAAAATACCATGGTCAGACGAAGAACTGGATGTCATGGACCATGGCCAGACATCCATTTCACACGTCTGACCATGGTGGGACGTGTGAAATGGACGTCCAGCCATGGCCAAACCTCCATTTCACACGTCCCACCATGGTCAGACGTGTGAAATGGAGGTCTGGCCATGGTCCAGGACATCCCTTTTATTGTCTGACCATGGTTATGAAACTCGGGTTTTTTGTCTGACCATGGTGAGATGATATCGTTTGTTTATAACCCCGATTAATAACATTTTAGGTATGTAGATCATGATTTACCAATATATGTTAATTATTTAATGTCAAATTAGCGCCGTATTTGCATTGAATAGGACTCGTTTGAGGATTTCAGGAATAATAACACTGATTACAATCCGTATTTTGATACGACGTTAGATTTTGTTACCCGTGATGATGCCTTTAATTGGGCGAGTAGGATTGCAATGGATCATGGTTTTGCTTTGGTTAAAGCAAATAATGGGCCAAAAAACAGAAGAAAAGACGGGTTCTTGGCATCTTACTTTCGATGTTCAAGGTATGGTAGACCTCCTCCAATTGATGATCCTGAGAAGCGTCGTAGGTCGAATAAGTGTTGATGTACTTTCCGTATCCGAGCCGTGCAGAACTACCCTCGGCAAGGTGACGATAGCGGTGCAGTTTGGAACATAATCACCGCCGAGGGTAAAGGGTTTCACAATCATGAGGAAGTGGTTTACAAGGATGGCGATCGTCATTTTGCGGCTTTGGATGACAAGGAGAAAGCGTATGTGAGGCAACAGGTTAAGGCCGGTGTGCTTCCAAAAGACATAAAGAACGCTCTTCACCAAAGAACGCCACCTAAACCTCAACCGTCAAATAATCAGATATATAACGAGACGAAAAAACCGAGGCGGAAATTTAGGGGTGGAAGGAACACGACACAACAAATGTTCGCTCTTGCCGTTGAAGCACATTATTTGCAGTGGCATGAGAGTGATCCCGAGACACGACAGATCTCTCATACATTCATGGCACATCCCGTAGCCGTGCAACTTTTCCGAGCCTATCATTATGTTGTGCTCATTGATTCGACTTACAAGACAAACACCTACAAGAATCCACTGATTGAGATTGTCGGTGTTACCCCGACCGGGAATTCGTTCCTAATTGGTTGTGCACTTGTTCCTACGGAGTCCGAGGATTCCTACACGTGGATTTTGAGGCGGTTGTCGGACATTCTTGCATGTGTCTTTGTTTCCCCTACCGTCTTCGTCACCGACCGGGAGTTGGGTTTGATCGCCGCTCTTAGGGAGGTGTTTCCTGGTTCTAGTCATTTCTTGTGTCGGTGGCACGTGAACCGCGCCATCAATGCCAAAACCATAACATCTACAAGACGGAGTGGTATAGAGATCTTGTCTACTATAATCCATAAGCGGTTTGGGTACAGGTTATTGATGCATTAACCGTGGAAGAGTTTGAAATAGCTTGGGAGTGTTTTCGCGTCAAGTGGGTTCCCTTAGGGAACTATGTTTTGAGCACTTGGGCGATGCACAAGGAGAAATTTGTGCGATGTTATAAAAACGATGTCCTACATTTCGGTAACACATCTACTTCCCGTGTCGAGTCGGCTCATTCTCTACTTAAGTCATAGTTGAAAAGTGCAAATTTGACACTTGATAGTATGTGGTCGAAGATGAATGACATGCTTGAAAGTCAACACTCGGAAATTAGAAAGGCACTTGAGGATTCAAGGAGTCGGCCTCGTATAACTAGTCATTTGTTCTCATTGTTGCTAGGGGTCGTGTCGACGAAGGCAATAGGATTAATGGAGGAGGAGCTTCAGAGAGGTGTTGGTCTTGGTGTCGGGTTAGAGGAAGCATGTGGACATGTGCTTGAGACAACTCATGGCCTACCTTGTGCATGCAAATTGGTTGATTTGAGTAGGAGAGGTAGGAGGGTCCATGTTGAGGATGTTCACGTTTTTTGGAAGACCATGGTATTTGATAGTGTTGATCAAATGCCGAGAACCGATGATGATGAGTTTGATGGGTTAGTAGTGGAAGCTAGAAACAGTGACCCGGTTTGCCGTAGGTTGGTATCCGAGAAGATGCGTGACGTCCTACATCCGGAGGACGAGGAAGTTTTGCCACCTCCTATTAATGAGAACCCGAAAGGCCGTCCTAAAAAATCCACGACTAGGAACAAGTCGTCTTTCGAGCATAGTCAAAGAAAATATGGGACACCTAGCACCGGTGGATCTACTGCTCGTACTCACTTATTTGGGGACTTTTCTCCAGGACCACCTTGTGCTCTGTTAGAAAGAAACTACACCATCGGTCTTATCTCAACTTGGGCTAAACGATACGGCGTACCAGAGGTCCTTTGGGGCCAGTTCGATGGTTGGGTAGATGTCGGTGACGATGGTCACTGTGGTTTTCGGGTTATATCACATGCCCAACGGGGGCAAGAGGGCGACTACCTTCAGATGAGGAATATTTATTAATATGTTCAAAATGTAATTGTATATTTGATGAATATTTATGTATTGTTTGTTTGTTTTTATCTAAATTTATTTTGGGTTAAATATAATTGACGTTGACAACACTCGAATAAAGCTGACATACATTAAATTGGATACATAAAGCTGGCATAAATTAAAGTCTTAAAATTACATTACATAGAAGAAACGATTAAAATACCCATGCATGCAAACGAAATCATCATCACCACATGTTTTCATTAAAATTGACTGCAAATTTATAAGTACAAGAAAGTAAAGATTAAGAATTAAAGGAAGAAACATTTGGCAAATCA
>JAIUZE010004964.1:0-10227 GCA_022085475.1 Heliosperma pusillum
GACATGACATTGATAGAGGTCCTTACTATCTTTAACGAGTATATAGTTCATGCTTGATAGCTTTTGTGTCACTGGCTTGGGCCTTTTGATACCAAGCCGGGGGCATGGCTGCCTAATTGTTTCCACTTTGGGAAAGGAGCCAGCTTAAGTACTAGCCATCTCTGCTTAGGGGGTCGCCTAGTAGAGTTTCTCATGTACGGTTATGTAATGAGACAGGGAATGGGTTAGCTGTTGTCGCTAGGTCTGATCAGTCTAGGACTATGATGTTTTCCTACCTTGTGGTATAGCCTCGAGTTACAGAAGTCTTCTATTAACTGTACTAGGAACTTATGCCTGTTTGTAGAAGTATTGGTCTTTCATGTTTGTATGATTCTATGAGTTCTAGAAGGTGAGATGCAAGCCGGCTAGGATTGATAGAGTTTGGATTAACGGTTGTTAACTGATTCACATGATTACGTGTTGATTAGGGTTTGAGTGTATCAGGGCCATGTTACATGGTAACCGCTGAGCCATCATACCAGCTTCCCTACCTCGTGTTATATTTTATTATCGGATTCACATGATAGCTTTCATATGATAGGTTATATGTTAGTTAATTGTTTCATAACATGAAAAGCATATCATATATGTTAAGGTTTTGTATTTTCTTATACATTGCTTTTATGTTATTCATGTTTAATTAAACTCGACATTTCGTGGCTGGGAGAACTCGGAGTTACTCCCCACTGACTGTGGCTTCCGTGTTTATATTTAATGCGGTCGAACAGGTGGTGATGCATATTTTGGGTACATGGACGAGCTAGCGAGCGAAGTATTTACCTTGGACCTATATTCGGTTCATAGTTTGTATATTATTAGACAATCTTTTATTTCCGTATTTATACGGGAGATATGTCTCCCGTCTTGTATATTTCTTTTGTAGAATATTATTTACGTTTTGTAATGAACCTTGTTATTATGACACCCTTGTTATATATTATCATCTTTTATGTATTTAAATAATTTTTTTTCTTTCCGCAAATTTGAGGGTGTCACAAAATATGCAACATATTGTCTTAAACAAATTTAAGACTACAAATTATACAAGTAACCCTCATACATGTACAATATTCCAAGACCCCAAATACCTATAATTTAAGTGAGCTTTGGCTCATCGCCCAAAGAATAAGGATTAAGGTAAACATCTCTACGTTAATTGTATCTCATATACAACTCTCAGTTTGTTAAATAATCATCATATGAATTTTAACTATTTGCCTCAAAGTTCAAAACTGTTTTGAAAAAACTTTGTTAAGACAACCAACCTACATGTGTGAATAACTGTTATCCACCTGCTCAACTTACATAACCAGAATACTCTACTTTGGCAGACCCATTACATGATGATATAAGTTTATTACAGTCATTAGGTTGGAAAGGCATTAACTTAATATTTAGATTGAGGGATTTAAACATATATGTCTACCATTAAAGCATACTAATGAACATATACATATTACATGTATCTCATACATGAAAGAATCAACAATAGCATGTCTCAATATAAAACAAAGGCATATTATTAAGATAATCTCAAGATAGATTAATAAAACATTAAAAATATCAACTTTTTAAATCAAAAACAGCCCAAAACTCAATCGAACCATTTGAATTTGGCCTTAAAACGCAGACCCTGCTATGCAGTCCTGTTTAGAATGCCGTTTACATGCAAAAAACACTACTGTTTTGTCAAATTCCGACACTCAAAACTGATAAACAAAATTTACGAAACAATTTCAATAAATCGTGTTTTCTAATTTAATCTTATTAAGTTAGTCGCAAACGAATATGAGTTTAAGGTCAAAAATATATCCAATATATATTACGAAACACTAATCAAATTAAGTTTATACATGTTAACCAATTAACATTAATACCCTAAACAACAATATCATATATTACAATAGACAATCAAAAGATACATAACAATTGCTAATGTCCTTAACGTCATAAGTACTTAACGAAATAAGAAACTCTCGTGAACACACGAGATGACAAAAACAATAGAAGACAAGGGACATGATTAAATTCAGCAAACTAGCAAACTAGCCGCAAAACATATTATAATGTAGTTCTGATTTAAACAATTAGCAAACTAGCCGCAAAACATATTATAATGTAGAATTGTATTAAACAATTGCGGCTCAACAAAGAAAGCATAGAGAAGCGGTCAACTACGTAAATTCCAAATACAAGCATGACAATTTCAGGAACTCAGCCAATAAGGATTTACGCATGAAAACAACAGACACGCAAGTGGGAGACATAAAACGAATCAGGAGCGATTTAATTCGACTTTAACATTACATACTCGCTCTGATACCACTGAAGGGTCTCGTAAGTACTTAAAACGATTTTAATACCGAAACTCCAGGACCATATGTATGTTAGAAATCAGAATTAAACATAAAAGAGTAATCTAATTACCTCGCAGCGGAATTAATCCGTGAGCAATAAAATCCAACAATATAAGAAAATAAGAACCGGATCTAAATAACCCAACTGGTACAAATAAATAAGAGCACCCCAATCGTAGTGCCTCCACTAGTATCCACACGTATGAACAGGAGATGCGATTTGTATGCTAGTACAAGGTAGGGTTTATTATTTCTCACAGAGAGAATAATATTATGATGGAAACTGACTCCCTTATATCTCTGTATATATAGGGAGGTAAAGAATCAGTTTCCTAGTTAAACTCTTACCTAAATCGCAACTAGGCCTAATCCAATTCGAACCCTATTTCCATATTTCTATCTTTAACTGTAAATAGGAAATACCGTATTCATCTTGTATGTGACCCAATGGGCCCGTTTAATTCTACACGAGTCATTAAACAATTTAATACTCGGTCCGTAAGCGGCTTCTAGCAAAACGTTACGGTTACAAAGAATATAAACCGAGTTACCTTAATTGGACTCGGGACATAAATCCAACAAAACGGTCCCAAAACCGAAATAGAGGTATTGAGAACGAGACTCGACAATGCACCTACGGAGGATATTAGCGGATTTCATACATCTACCAAATTGATGTATGCGAATATATATAAACTATGATAATAGGTGGGACTAGAAAATATATTTTTGTAAAACACAAATCCAAAAACAACACTCAATGGATCCAGGACATAGATAGCAAAGCGAGCTGGTTGATCATAGTCAATGGACCGAGAGTCAAGGCCTCAAAAATCAGCAAACAAGCACTAGGACTAGCTAAGCCTCGAGAGGTTTTCTGAAATCTTGTTAGATGATGATCTAAGACCATATATAAATCATATTAACATCTCGTGAATCAATATCTATCTATATTATTAAAGAAAGCTTTTTTCGAGCGATTACAGAGTTTCCAACTTTACGAAAACACTTCAGCATTCCAATTTATACAAACTACCCATATAAACATATTCATGTATTTCCATTGTAGGCAAAATTAGCATATAAAAAATAGGATGTATCCTACAACCTATAAAATACGGAATGTGATATACAACTATTCCATATTTCCATGTTCTCCCAAAAGTTGTGATGCACTACAACACCTAATAATATAATTAAATTTGAAGATTATAAAATTCTACCATTAAGTTAGATTGGATAAAATTAATGTACAGAAACCTAAACAAACACTATTACGTTAATATGTTTATATATATATACATGTATTTTCATTCAAAAATTAATAATCACCACTTCACGTTATATTGTTTTTATTTATGTTTCTTACTTTTGTTGTGTTTATTTATGCTATTAACATTTTTTTTATTTGATTTATGCTTTTTAATGACTTACCATTATTTCATTGTTTTATAACTTGAATGATTTTCTTTGTTTTGCCTTTTTAGGTTGGATTAACAAATTGATCTATCATTCAATCTCACAATAGTTGTATTGTACGAGTGGCAAGTTTACGATAAAGTTGAATAAAAATACTCTCTACATACAAGGTTTGATCCCTCTAAATCCTATAATCATAAAGTTACTATTTGTAGATGCTTAATCGACTAATAACCATTTTTTATAAATCTATACGTACCTTGAGAGTTGGGATTAATATGCAACCTGTGAATTTAATTTATGCGAATTCTACCTGTTTTAGATCACCGGTTGATGACATTCCTTGGCACAAACCTTAATTGTGTTTGTGTATAAACTGAAGCGAGAACTTCCAAAAGGTTAGCTTGTGCACGGTGGCTCAATTCTACGTAAATTAAATTTGTACAAATTTTTATAGATTTACAAACAACTCTATAAAAAAATCATCAACACGTCCCAGCACGAACACCCTCCTATGTGCGCGTAATAAGACCTACTTCTATTTGGGTACATATAGTAAGAACTAAGAAATATATGTACATCAATTTATGTAAAGCAAGTGTTTATATCCATGTAATATTCATATACTCCATGAAGCAACCGGTATGTCTATGTTGCCTATTCTTTGATATGAATTACGTGACTATTGCATGTAAGTAGGAAGTTAGAGTGACATTGGAGACCCGGTTTAAACAAACCATACTACTTTATGTATGGGAAATATTAATTTTAACATAAGTAAAACACTTATACAAATAATAAATGAAAGAGAATACTACTTTGCCTATAATGAATATAAATGATTTAAAAGGCACTTCCTCGGTCCCAGCCATTTGTATGTACTCCGTAGGCCATTTGAATAAGTTGTCTATTTTTGCTACATGCTAATTATATTTTTGTTTATTGTGTAGGTATACCCATAAATTGTAGGCTTCAAGCTTTAATAAAATGTACAATCTTCACATACATAGTAAAAATAGAAAAAAATAGGGATTTGATAAGTACAATGATACTCACTCTGTCCGATCAATGCTTTGATAAGTAAAATGATACTCGCTCTCTCTATATATTTATAATTATATATTACATGTTGCATATCACTATACCCTTATTGATGTATGATTTTATCATAAATATTGTACAATTTCTACAAAATAAAATATTTTTCCTACTTTTGATAGAGTTAATTTATATTAATTTAATAAATATTAACATATAATCGGACTTTTAAGTTCTAAGAAAGTTTATATATGATAAATCAGTTTTTTTTTGTTTTTATTTATTTAGTTATTATAAAAAATAAATTTACATGTCGCTCCAATTGTAATTGACAATAATATATATAACATCATAATTTGCATACTTTTATGAACCCGACAAAAAAAAACACAATTTACATACTTTCTCACAAATAATTCACATAATATGTGACTAGATAAACTATAATAATCATCATCCCCTTCATATTCCTTCAATTGATTTATATGTATGATTATGTTTGTTAATTTTCTGTGGTTTAAAGTTAATAAGTTAAGGATAAACTTTATACATACTTAAAAATTACTTCACAATAAGTTAAAACGTAAAAGATCAAATTTCAAAAGATTATTTCTAAAAGTTAATTGTTATAAAAAATTTAAGAAAATAACATTGATCTAGACCCGTGCATCGCACGGGCATTAAATCTAGTATATATATAAAAGAGGCTTTTTTCGAGCAATTCTATTGGTCAACATCATCTTTTACAATTTTTGGAAAGTATATTTTAAGATCTTCCAAGATTACGAAAAAGATACTATGTAATATTTTTAATATCACAACTATTATTTACGTAAGAAAAAATTGATTAACAATCTGACAAAAAAATTATAATGCAAAACATTTCGAAACTTATATATTTGGATTCTTAACGAAAAATGCTTTCATTAGAGTATAAATTTTGTATTTTTTACTATCATATCATTTATAAGATCATATATATAACTATAACCTAAGTATATGAAAATTAAATAAATGCCTTTTAAAATATTTTTTATTATTCTAATATTAGTATAATGGTTTAGTAGCATTCAATAAATAATTAATTTATAGAAAAATATGATGTAGTACTTAGTATGTTATTTGTCCCACATTGAAAAATAACGTAGGTGTGGTGAATATACTACATATAAAAAGTAGAATTGTCCCACATCGAAAATTGACCTTAAGATATGGTGATCCTATGATTATAAATAAGAGTCATAATTGGAACTTATGTATCCACCCAAAATCTTTTGAGTCTCTTTAAGTATTGTCTTAGAGATCTCTTACAAGTTTGTATTATTATCTTTACAATAGTGAAATTTACATCATAAAAAATTAATTTAGGAAAGTTTCATAAATAATACTTTGGATATAAAAAATTAAGTGGATAATTTTTTAATTATTATATAAAAATAAAAATAATAGAAATATATATTTTAAAGAAAAAGATGGTGTACTACTTAATATATTATTTTTCTCACATTGAAAAATAATGTAGATGTGGTAAACATATTACGTATAAATTGTAGAATTATCCCACATCGAAAAAATAACATAAAGTGGCTAATCCTATGATTATAAATAGGTGTCGTCCTTAAATCTTAGCTATTAACCCAAATTTTTTCGAATCTCTTAAAAATTGTCTTAGAGATCTCTTAAAAGTTTGTAGATGTGATGAATATACTATGTATAAATAGTAAAATTGTCCCACATCGTAAAATTAACATAAGGTAGGTGATCCTATAATTATATATAGGAATCATCCTTTGACCTTATATATCAAAGTAAAATCTCCTATAATTATATATAGGAATCATCCTTTGACCTTATATATCAAAGTGAAATCTTTTAAGTCTCTTAAGTATTGTCTTAGAAATCTCTTAAAAGTTTTTGTATTATTATCTCTACAATTGTTAAATTTACATCATCACAAATTAATTTAGAAAAGTATTATTAAAAAAAATTGAAGTATCATTACAAAAATTATGAAGATAATATAGTTACATTCGTGGTAAAAAAAAACTCGAAAGTATAGAAACTCATACTATTTATTTGCACATACTTGGTGTAATTTTTAGTATGGTATTTGTCCCACATTGAAAAATAATGTAGGTATAGTGAATATATTACTTATAAATAGTAGAATTATCCCACATCAGAAAATTATCATAAGGTGGGTGATCTTATAATTACAAATAGGAATCATATTTGGAAATAAAGTTTCAACCCAAAATCTTTTGAGCCTCTTACATATTGTCTTAAAGAGCTCTTAAAAGTTTGTATTATAATCTAAATTATAGTTAAATTTACATCATTAAAAATTAATTTAGAAAATTATCATAAATAATAATTTTGATGATAAATGATTTAATGTGTTATTTGAAAAACAATGTAGCTATGGTGACTGGTGAATATATACTATGTATAAATAGTAAAATTGTCCCACATTGAAAAATTATCATAAGGTGGAGTGATCATAATATGATCATCTTTTTTATATTATTAACTAAAGACTTTTAAAATATAATAAGTTACCTTTAAAATATTCTTTTATTATTCTAATATAGAAAAAGATGGTGTACTATTTAGTTTTTTATTAGTCCCACATTGAAGAATTATGTATGTATGGTGAATATATTACATATAAATAGTAAATTGTTCCACATCAAAAAATTACTATAACATATGGTGATTCTATGATTATAAATAGTAGGCATCGTTGAACTTATGTATAAACCCATAATTTTTTAAGTCTGGTCTTAAGTATTATGTTGAAGAGTTCTAAAAATTTGTATTATAATCATCACAATAGTGAAATTTATATTATTAAAAATTAATTTAGAAAAGTATCATTAATAATAATTTTGATGATAAACTACTTAATGTGTTATTAGTCTCACATTGAAAAATAATGTATTTGTGATAAATATATATACTAAGTGTAAATTGTAAAATTATCCTATGTCGGAAAATATCATGAGGTGGAGTGATAAAAAATATGATTATAAATTGGAGTCATTTTAATCTCTTAAGTATTGTCTTAATGAACTCTTAAAAGTTTGTATTTTATCTTCACAATAATGAAATTTAAACCATCAAACTTAATTTAGGAAATTTAGGAAAGTATTATATAAGTAATAATTTTGATGGTGTACTACTTAATAAGTTATTTGTTCCACATTGAAATATAATACAAGTATGGTAAATATGCTACGTAAAAATAGTATAATTGTCTCACATCGTAAAATTATCCTAAGGTGGGGTGATTCTATAATTATAAACAGAAGTCATCATTAGAACTTAGATATCAACCCCAATCCTTTTGAGTCTCTTAGATATTGTCTTAGAGAGCTCTTAAAAGTTTGTATCCACATTAGTGAAACCTACATTATCAAAAATGAATTTAGGAAGGTATCATAAAAAAATAAAGTGAAAAATCTTTTATTTATCTCAATATACATTTCCTATATTATATTCAAGTGATGCTTATAATTTTTATATAAAACCTTTTACATTTTATTTCACAACAAAAATATTGTGAAAATGAGTCATCTTTCAAAGTTAGATATTCACCGAAAATCTTTTGAATCTCTTAAGTATTATCTTATAGAACTCTTAAGAGTTTGTATTATTATCCCCGCCTTAATTAAATTTACATCATCAAAGTTAATTAAGGAAAATATCATAAATAATAATTTTAATGGTGTACAACTAAATATGTTATTTGTCCCACATTGGAAAATAATGTAAGTGTGGTGAATATACTATGTATAAATAGAGGAATTCTCCCATCGGAGAAATATCATAAGCTGGAGTGATCATGTAACACCCGGAAATATACCCTATTTTTCTAATAGAAATATTTTACGAAATCGTCTCAGTAATTTTTAAGTTATAATTTATAATTTTAAGTTCCGAGTCGAATTTAGAATTTCCGAGTTCGTATTTGGAATTTCTGCGAGATTTCATGAAAAAGCCGTCTTAAGTCTAGTTTGACTTTTCTTGACTTGGAAATCGTCTTTGACTTTTCCTACACATCTCACACAACTCATTCCTTAACCTAATACTTCATTTCAACATCAAAAATCAAACACATTTTCTTTCTTCTTCCTTAAGCAACTTCCCTCTTTGAATATCGATCTTTGATTCATCGTAACTTCTTCATTTCTCGATAGAATTTACGTAAGTTCATCTTATTCTTCCTCCCGTACCTTCCTCTATCCGTATTGATAATAAAATTATCGTCTTTCTCGCTTTTTAAGCATTCCGTCTTTCTCAAGATGAACTTTATTCATCTTTTTACGATCTAATTGTAGGTGGCGACCTCCAAGATCCCGACAAAGACTATTTCCTTATAGAAGAGGAGCTTGACGATCATTAGAGACGCTCAAAGGTAACGGTGAAGGGTTACTCGGTATTACTTACGTGTTTTACATGTTTATATGCTAGAAAATCGTATTAGATTACGATTAGGAAGATTAGAATCCATGCTATGATTAGTAAATGATGTTATATGATGAATATTGATGATATATATTGATTGTTGATGATTATTAAAAGTATATATGAGAATTGGATTGAATTGGTTAAGTGAGCAAAGCTCACGGGTGAAGAAGTGCTCCCAGCCGGTCGACCGGCCGCCGGTCTGACCACCGGCTGGGAACACATCAGAAACTTCTTTGGAAATTTGGGTTTTGCATGATATGGTGCTCCAGGCCGGCCCACCGGCCGCCGGTCCCTCCACCGGCCTGGAACACATCAGTGAAGGAAGCTTTGATTTGGTATGATTGCCTGAGCCGGTCGACCGGCCGCCGGTCGACTGACCGGCCCAGACCCCTTTCCTCTGTTTTTGAGATTTTGCCTGTGTTCTGAGCCGGCCCACCGGCCGCCGGTCTCCTGCCCGGCCTGGAACACGGCTGTATATTTTTCTTATAATTTCTAAAACTCGTAATTTATAATAGTTCGCATGATCGGTTTATCGTATAATTTTACGTAAGGTCTTATAATATTCATGTTTTGGATATATGATATCTCTTTCGCATGTATCACATGTTTTGTGACGGTTTTCGATATGTTCCCACTTTGAGTCGGTTTTTACATATGTTACGGTTTAAGCACGATTTTGTCTTGTGCTTGGTATTCTCATTCCCTTGGCTACCTTCCCGTTCGTAAGGCTGGAATGTCGGAACGGAGAGGTATCCTACTGCTTAATTGCATGTGTCGTGGGCATATGACGACGTTGTTGGGAGTTGAACGCTATGCGTTGATCGACCCGGCCGTCAAATGTTGTATACTTGCGAGGTGGTGTTATTTGCATGTAGCGTACCGCTTGTTAGTGGCTTAGAGCTCT